>CAXKVX010003551.1:0-16151 GCA_964058865.1 Eleocharis quinqueflora | reverse complement strand
TGGAGGCATCAAGGAACTGATTCGTATATCACAAGAATCCTCAAGGGAAGATATTCGCATTCTTGCAAAGAAGGCTTTAACTTCAAATCCGGCATTTCTTAGAGAACTTCAGTAAATTACTTTTTCTTATTATTGTATAAAGGTAATGCATCTATGTAATTTCTGTAGAAACAGTTTGACATGGTGATATTCCCTCTATGCTTAACTAATGATATGTTACCCTTTTTCAATACTTAATATTTGTTGTATTAGAAATTTAGAAGAGGCATGGTTAATACAATACGAAGGTTTTACAGAACTGTATCTCCAATGATTCATACTGTTCATACAGTGGTGCAAACAGTTGTAATGAAAAGAAGAGAAAAATGTTAACAGATTCTTCCGGCAAACACTGTTTTTCTTATTCAATTCTATATTCTTTTTTGTTTATACTTGCGTTTTTACTTTTGTACTGTCTGTGATTAATTGAGAAAAAAACACCTTAAAGAGTTTAGTTTTCATTGATGTCTTTTTGTTTATTTTATATATGATATCAACTGTTGGGATGTAAACCAAGTATCCCGGCATGATTTCCTATCTTAATTAGAATGATCAAAAAATTTGGACCATTTCTCGATTTGTGCGTGTCATCCTTGCGCAGGGGCCATGCTATAATAGGTTGGGTTATTATAGCGATCTTTAGAAAAATTCTTCTATAATAGATGGTCTATTATAGCGGTCTTTAGAAAAACTCTCCTATAATAAATGATTTATTATAGTGGTCTTTAGAAAAACTTTTCTATAATAGAGAGTCTATTATATCGATCTTTAGGAAAACTCCTCTATAATAGATGATTTATTATAGCGGCCTTAGAAAAAATTCGCTATAATAGATTTTGAAAATTTTATCTGCGAATGTTGCTGCCAGCTTTTTCATTTATTATGAAATTGACTAATTTGATAGGCATTTTTGCATAAATGTCCATTCATAATATATAATCAAGAGAAATTTTAACTATTTGCAAATATATCATATTGCCGATTTTGAACAACCTAATTTTATTTTTAAACGACCTTATGAAATAATCCAATTTTATTTTTACAGTAATAAATGAGCGAGTTGTGAATTTTTTTTACAATAATATTTAGTACTCAGATATATATATATATGAATCTGGCTATGGTGATATGCATAGTTAGTGAGCATTCGTGCTATGCATTTTTTTGTCGGATTGCTTTAATCAACACCAATTTAAGTTGCCCAATAAATTCTTCATATTGAAATCTAGTAGAAAATCAAATTTTGTGATTTTTAGAGATTTCTAGCTATTTTTTAAAAACAGCCCTCAAGCGGTCCTTTTTTTATATTAAACCGACAAAAAAAAATGCATAGCACGAATACTCACTAACTATGCATATCACCGTAGTCAAATTATATATATATATATATATATATATATATATATATATATATAGAGCATGGCTAAAATAATATGCATAGTACACCACATAACGTACTATGCGCCCATTTGTATTTAATTTGGTCATTAAATTGATATTTAAGTTGCTCAATAATTTTTTCATATCAAAATCTTGTAGGAAATAAAATTTCGTGATTTTTAGAGCTTTCTTGCTATTTTTTAAATATTTTTTAAAAATAGCCCAGAAATGACACTTTTGTAGTATTAAATCTGGACTGTTTTTAAAAAATAGCAAGAAAGCTCTAAAAATCACAATTTTTTTCCTACAATATTTTCATATGAAGAATTTATTGAGCAACTTAAATCTCAATTTATTAACCTATATCTATATGCATAGTACGAAATGTGGTGTACTATGCATATTATTTTAGCCATGCTCTATATATACAAACATACTTAAAACACAATAATATTTGACGAAAGCAGAATGAGGAAAGATTTCTGTGTGAAGAAGGACGAATAAGGACAGATTTCTATGTGAAGAAGAAATAATAAGGGAAGATTTTAGTGAAGGAAGAATGATAGAGAGTTGATATTTATATAGAGAAGAGAAATTTTTGGAAAGAAAATATGTCCAGAAATGACACTTTTGTAGTATTAAATCTGGACTGTTTTTAAAAAATAATAAGAAAGCTCTAAAAATCACAATTTTTTTTCCTACAATATTTTCATATGAAGAATTTATTGAGCAACTTAAATCTCAATTTATTGACCTATATCTATATGCATAGTACGAAATGTGGTGTACTATGCATATTATTTTAGCCATTCTCTATATATACAAACATACTTAAAACACAATAATATTTGACGAAAGCAGAATGAGGAAAGATTTCTGTGTGAAGAAGGACGAATAAAGGCAGATTTCTATGTGAAGAAGAAATAATAAGGGAAGATTTTAGTGAAGGAAGAATGATAGAGAGTTGATATTTATATAGAGAAGAGAAATTTTTGGAAAGAAAATATGTCTTAATTCGTAGGACTGAAATTTTGGAGCGTTGGATTGACATGAATCAACGGTTGAATTCATACTACATTGTGATCCGTGGGAGACCCTATTATATCGACCTTTATCTACAATCCGCTATAATAGACCTATTATAGCAGATTATTGGTGCCATCCGCTATAATAGACACTCTATTATAACAGATTTTCACTGTGGTCCGCTATAATAGATCTATTATAGCGAATGACAATAAGGTCCGTTATAATAGAGGACTATAATAGTCCTTTCTTTAGTAGTGTATCTTTTCCCTTCAAAATTTTGTTTTCTAGCTAAAATTCTTTAATTTCCAACTATTTTTCACACAAACGAACAGATAATATTCAAAGAAGTTGTTTCACCTGCTTTCACATCATCATCATCTAATCATGTTGTTAGATGTCATCTTTGGATCCTTTCGACTTGGTTTATAAGCTAGAAGAAGTCCATCCGTCAGTCTACCTACTTTTATGATAGATACATATGAAACAGAGCAGCATTAACAGTTTTAAAGCTTCAACACGGTTATCTCATCTGAAGTGAGAATTGATACCATGCATACAGTCAAAGTTAGCATAACTTTGTAGTAGTCTACTTTAGGTTCGTTGTCACTGTCATTTGACAATTGACATCATTACCTGGTCGTAGTCTTGTGAAATTGATTTTTTTTTTTCAATTTTTTGGGGACAAACTTTTACCTAATGGTACATGTTCTTTCCTTTTTTCTTTTTCTTTATGCAATAACATACTCTTTATTGTGATAGGAATAGAGCTTATTTAAACAGAAGTGTTTTATTCAATTGCACCGTACATTTAATAATTGTATGGCACTTTATACACTAACCACTATGGCTCTAGCTAGCAAATTAGCTTTTATTTCCGTCATAATCAATCAATTTTTAATTTATGAATTGTTAGGCGTGCCTAATCGCGTCAGCATACAAGTGTATATATATAATTAGGGGGGCCGGATGCACTGATTATATATAGCTGCACTCTTGTTCTAAGTAGATATGAAAATGCTTAATTAATTATGTTTTGCATGGTTCAATTTTATTGTTGTCTCTCCTGGACTAAGTGGTTTAATTAGGTATATATTGTTAGTTTATTAATTGCATACCAAACAAGAAATACATAAGGACATCTTAATTTTTTGTGTGCAAATTATCATATAATACATAACAGGAGAACATCCAATTAATTAATGATTGATATTTTTGTTGAGCAAGATTATTGTACTTTGCAAAGCTCACGTTTTGTGATTGTGGATCGTTAGATTTCTTATCAAAGTTATTGTTATTGCAAATGATCCAAAATTCGACGGTCTAAAATCACAAAACATACACTTTGCAAAGTACAATAACTTTGCTATTTTTTGTTTTATTTTCTTGACTAATGAATTTGAGATCAACCTGTAGTCCGATAGTATATCTTATATTAGCACATCACCTAACTAAATGCTAATGGTTGTGGTACCCACCACTCACCAAACCAGATCATTATTGGAAGAAAGGCTTTAAGCACAATTAAAATTTGGTCAAAAATAGCCCATTCCACACGTTGATCAAAACATTTGGCTTTCTTCTCGTTGAGGTTCTTGGAGGATGGGATGCACTGACAGTTTCTTATTATTTTCCTGCAAACGCGGTGTGCGCCTGTATGATTTTAGCCTTTTCCTTATATAATGCATGAAATAATTAAAGTTTTCAATTAATTTGGTCATCTTATTTATCTTAATCGGATGATTTATGTCCACGCTTCTGTAACACCGTTAAAAAAAAGGAGTGATAGCATAAGATACAATTTAACTTTTAAACAATTAATATTTTTAATTTTTCCTGCTACATAAATTATCGTGTGACTAATCGAGCTATCAATATACACATATTTAGCATTTTGAAAATAAAATGTTTCGTACTACATATTTGTTTAAGTATAATTTTCTTGTTTGTAGAAACGACTTCTTCCATTTGGAAAATTATTTTGTTGGGCAAAAACTTAGATACTTCAAAATTGTGTATACTGGATACTCTAGTTCATCTGAACCATTTAATTCATCAGAATGTTTTTCACAAGAAATCATTCTTTACCAATCTTGATGAATTAAATGATTCAGATGAACTAGAGTAAGCGATATACTCATCTTTTGAAGTATCTTAATTTTTGCCTATTTTTTTACTCAATAGCTACTCTTTTTTTCAAAGCACGCAAAGTATGGAGCAACAACTCTAGTTTAAATAAAGGATGATGATAAAACTCTACTTTTTTAAGTATTTTGATTTTTGTCTGATTACTGACAAATAATTTTGATCTGTCATCGTTTCATCTAAAATAAATGGTCCGGATTTGCATTAGGGGAAAATATTCGAATCTGATTGTTCAAGTTTGAATGCGTCACATTAAGAATATTTTTCATTTTCGCTTTTACACGAGCTAATCATCCACTAATATTTTCTACGAGGCATATCTATAGAGGTAGTCAAAAGGAAAACGAAAAAAAGTGTCAATTGGGGCTGCCATACTTCTTAGAATATAAAAATGATTGATAACAACTAGATGAAGCTTGAAATAGTCGCACGAGTTTAGTTGTTGACTTGGATCACAGACTTGTGGGGCCATGTGGGATCGATGGCGATGAAATGGTTGTCGCAACACCTATGAGAGATGATGGTATATAAATATAGCAATCTTTACATAAACTGCAACAACAAAGAAACCAAGTGCAGAATTCCTGGTTTCAAAATACCCAATTGTTGCTAAGCTGGTATACATAGGCATCAGTTAGCCTCAGTACCTTTCTGTTAATACAATTCTGATTCTCCTCCTCCTTCCTTTTGAGAGATCGAAGCGAAACTCATTTCTCCTACGTACACCATGGCCACAGACAAGAGGCCGTATATCGTTGTAGTTATCATACAAGTGATTTACACCGGCATGTTTGTGTTGTCAAAGGCCGCATTGGATGCGGGATTGAGCCCTATGGTTTTCCTTTTCTATCGCCAAGCCGTAGCCTCTGCCTTCTTGGTTCCTATCACCATTGGAGCTAAATGGTGAGTGTCTTTTTCTTAATATCTTCTTCTGTTTTATTATTCTAAATATTGAAAGGAAAATAAATGTTATACAGATTGGAATTCTGATGAGTGTTTTCTATGCAGGGGGACATCATCAAAGTTATCATTTATGTTGTTGTTCAAGATTTTCATGCTTTCTCTAATAGGGTACGTTATACATCTATATTCCATTTTTTATTTATAATAAAAATAAGTAAATAAAGAGTGTTCAAAATAACTCATAAATAAAATATTAATAGTTCTCTATCTTTTTATTTCCCAGGATTACAGTGGGCTTAAATGTGTATCACATTGGCCTGAAGTACACCTCAGAAACAGTAGCAAGCGCAGCGTTTAATGCTATCCCCGTTATAACTTTCTTCTTGGCTTTTCTTTTGAGGTTGCTTCCTATTCCTATTACTAATTTACTATGTTATAATTTTCTTTATGAACCTTAAAGAAAATTACTCAAGTTATATATCATCGACTGATGACCTTTTAGGATCGATCGTCAACGATACATTTCATTCATGATGAGGATTGACTATTATTTTTTTCCTTCTTTTTTAGAGCATTCAAGTTTATTTTATGCCACCTTCTGTTAAAAGAAAATATTATATATAAACTAAGAAGCCGTTACGTTTTAACCAATATATCAGTAAGAAATTCATATTAGACCATACCACTTCATTAGATTCCAGTATGTCACTATATACTGCTTTTAGCCTTTTACAATACAGCCAACACTGTCAACATTAAGCCTGTCTTTCCCGGAAAATATGCTTCACATTTATTGATACATTTTAGACTGTTTATAAAATCTAAATATCTAACTTTACCATAAAAATGGCACTAAAATCAGCACATTATTTTAGAAAAAGATATACTAACAAACTATATACCTATATATGAAATAGAATGGAGACCCTAAAGATAAAGAGCTCTCACGGGATGGCTAAGGCCGCAGGTGTTGGTTTTTGCCTTGCCGGAGTCATCATCATAGCTTTCTATGTCGGACCCACAATACATCCGGTGAACCACCACCAATTATTTCACCCAAAAAGTAATCAATCAGAAGCTCATGCACAAGGAGACTGGATTAAAGGAACCTTCCTCTTGTTCTTTGCCAACACAGCCTGGTCCTTTTGGTTGATTATTCAGGTCTATTTTTATACTTTACTAATTTCTGTCCACCTAAAATTCATTAACTGTGCCATCGGTCAATATGCTTTTTTAAATAATACATCAATGGTGATGATTACAATTTTTTTATTTTAACTTTACTGGTAGAGCACTAGAGCAGTCATACCAACTATTTTATAGAAAGCAAAAATCATAACAGGTACAAAAAAAAAAAATAACGTTCCAAGGTCTCTAGAGTGTAGACTAGTCCACAAGTTCCAGTCATTAGCTTTTCCATCTAAGCTGGAAGTTTTACTGGGAATTAATTAAGCTCTAGTTTTATAAGTTCTAGCTGAAATTTTGTATTTAAAGAAATAGGCATGAAATTGAATTAAGCTCAAGTGTGATTACTATTTTGAACAGGGTTTGATACTTAAAGAATGTCCATCAAAGCTCCTCCTAACCACACTTCAGTGTGTATTTAGCACAATACAAACATTTGTTGCCGCAATCGCATTTGAAAGGGACTTCGCCAAATGGAAGATGGGTTTCGATGTGAAACTTCTTGCTGTTGTTTACTGTGTAAGTTCAATGTCACAAAAATTAAGTCATTTATACGATTCCTCTTATGTTTTTATGTAAGGTTTGGGCTAATAATTTCTTGTGATTTTCATTTCAGGCACTTTGTAATGCAGGAATAGGATGGTACTTACAAGCTTGGTGCTTGCAAGTGAAGGGACCAGTTTTTGTCGCCATGTCTAATCCCTTGGCCATTGTTTTCACTGTATTTTCTGCACTGATAATTTTGGGGGAGACGATCCATCTAGGAAGGTAACTGCATAAATTTAGTTCATATTTTGCAATATATATCTTTGGTATATCCATTAATAAACAAGTTTCTATTGAGCACTGTCTTAATAATTTTTATTTGGTGCAGTATTCTTGGAGGAATTTTGACAATTGCTGGTTTATACTGTGTCCTATGGGGGAAGAATAAAGAGAGCAAAGTCACTAATCTCTCAGATGAGAACTCGAAAAGCCAAAATGTGGACCAAGAAGTAGTAGTACCAATTGATGAAAAAGAATCTTCAAATGTACCCTCACAAACAGTATGATGTTTGTGTTGTATAGATTTGGAAATTTTTTCCATTTTTTCCTTCTCTTTTCTTTCTTTTTCTACTTTTTTTAGAAATATACATTGTATCAAGTGACTGTAATTTAGTTCTCACTTCAAAAAAGACTGAAATTTACCTCAATGCATGACTTGAAGTATGTGCATTGGTTTACATTTGAAACAGTCAGATTTCATGATAGTAGGTATCGTATCATATATTCATATGCAGGGGCGGAGGCAGGATTTTAGATTGGAGTTGGTTCATATTTAAAATATTGTCTATGAATTTTATTGGGATGGTTAGATCTCTCAATAATCATGAAAAATACAAGAAAACACTTGAAAAAACATTGTCTACGAACTTTGTGCGAAAATATTGAAGGTGGTGAAATCCTCCCAGTCCCCCATTGTCTCTACCCCTGACCATATGATTGTTATTTATTAAAGATGTCATAATCTAGTCATGATTATATAACTAGGATTGGCGAAGAAAATTTTGAATCCTTTATATATCTAAACAATTTTTTATGATAATATATTATATCATACAAAATATAGGGACATAAACCAAATTTTATATTTAAGTCCAAATTTCTACGAGCCATGTACTAAATTTAGATAACAAAATGTAATAACTTTAGATAAATTTGCACAGTTTTTGAAACTAGCTATCAAATAATTATTTCAAACATAAATCTAGTGCTTTGTACAATTTGGTTTGTTGGTATTTAAAGAAAACAAATAAAGACAGATATATAAAATTCAATATACACTCAAGGTACATCATTATCTAATTAAAAGCTAGTTAACATATTTACTTCTTTTTGATAAAAAGATAAAATTCATTCTATTATCTGCGGAATTCCTGTAAAAAAATAAAGAGTAATTTAAATTAAAAAAATCTGCTGAAATACTTATGTACATGTATTTATTTGCATAATTTCAAAATAATTCAAGTAACATGAATTTTGAAATTGTATCAGCGTACTTGTTACATCCAAAATTAAAAAAAATAATCTGCTAAAACTAGGGATGTAAACAGATCAGATACGAATGGGTGATAGCAATATCGTATTCATTACTTTTTTCGAACATGTATACAAATTTTAATAGTTTCAAATATAATACATATCAGATAATAAACAAGTACAAATATGAATCAAATTTTATCGAATATATATATAGATACCAATATAATTAGGATAACTAAATGAAGTAAATATATTATGAAAAAACAATTAAATTATTTTAATGTCTTTCTAGAACAGCGAGTTGAATCAAACTATTATCTGAGGCCAAATGTGAACAACTAAATTTTTAACTACAACAACATGAGTTTTGTTTTAATATATTGTAATTGTTGGGAGCGGAAGCGTGAACTTACAACCATCTCTTAAAGCCTCCCACCTTTTGCCATTCAAGCAAATCGAGAAGTCGGTGAAGACGATCGCGCGACACCTTGGTGTGCTAGCGGATCCTTCCAAGCAACTCCCGGCGCCAAACTTTTCATCAAGGTCACGAATAAACCGAGAAGTAATTTTCTGTAATGAAGGAGAAAATAAAGGCTAATTCACAGCACATGTGCCTAGAATATGTTATCGATAATGCTCGGAGACCCATCACCTTTTATAATAGTGAAAATGTATACCGTAATTAATACCAAATATTCTTTGAAATATTTGATAATATATTATCTCCAATTCTTTTCCAAATTATCATATTTACTACAGTAAACACGTTACTCAAATTTGGTATTGTTTGGAACACAACTAGAAATATATCGACAAAATAAGGCAAGGTTTTCTGCCTCTACCTAAGTCTCTTGTGGCTGCAATTGACTTGGTTGCAAACTTGACAGTAAATCTGCCAAGTCACTTGCTTCCGCAAAGATGGGCTATTGTGGCCACAATTGAACTGCTGGATTTTCAGCAGATTCTTTCCAAGTCTTTCCTGATCTCTTGCGACTACAAAGGGGCTCACTGCGACCGCAAGACACTTGCGTATTTTTCTGTTTTTCTTGGGCTTTGATTCAAAACCTTTGGGTTAAACCCAAACAATATTTATAACTTTACATTACCACTAGTATTAGTTTAATTAATCATAATCGGTCCATCAATAATTATAATTAGTTCACTTAAATTGCATATGTATTCGTATCCAGAATCTTAGCCAAATACGTATTATGCCCTTGTATAAATTTATCACATTTATGACATATGTGGTATTACTCATAATATTGGTGACAATATGAGATATATTAATCATATAATACGTAGTCCAAACTTTATTTATTAAATTTGACGTCTCAATTCTAACATACAAAACACATCTTGACAACTGAATTGAGCCCTAATGATATCAAAGACAAAATTAGGAGCAAAGCAGCAACATGTATGGAATGCGTTATAACGGCTTGGAACTCGTTATAATGGGTTTTTATTTCGAAAAACTAGTCGTTGGAGGTTTAAATGTTGCTTGCTTTACAGAGGACCCGTTATAACGGGTCTGCGTAACATAAGGGTTCTGAGAGGCTATTTAAAACCCTTCTTCTTCTCCAAGTGATTCTACCTGGACATGAAGCAATTAGAGTGTTATTCTATGCTTCTTCGTGGTATTTTAGTGAAATATTACCAGCCTTAAAGGAAGTACTCAAAGAAGAAACACTTCTCGTACTAGGCTATAATGCTTTGACAAGTTTTCTTGAAAGGTTACCAGCCATAAATGAAGTACTCGGATCAGAAACACTTCTAGTAGTTGGATTTGTGGTGTTTCCTTGAATACAACCCATAAATGAAGCAATTAGAGTGGTATTCTATGCTTAAATGTTACAACCCTTAAATGAAGTATTCGAAGAAGAAATAATTCTCTTAGTAGGCTATGATGCTTTCTGGAGTTTTCTTGAAAGGTTACCACCTATAAATGAAGTACTCAGATCAGAAAAACTTCTTGTATTAGGGGAAGATGTTTTGTGGTGTTTCCTTGAATACAACCCATAAATGAAGTACTCGAACATGAAGCACTTAGAGTGGTATTCTATGCTTCTTCGTGGTATTTTAGTAAAAGGTTACCACCCTAAATTGAAGTACTCAAAGAAGAAACACTTCTTGTAGTAGGCTATGATGCTTTCTGGAGGTTTCTTGAAGGGTTACCACACATAAATGAAGTACTCGGATCAGAAATACTTCTCGTAGTATGATAAGATGCTTTGTAGTTTTTACTTGAATGGTTATAACCCATAAATGAATTACACGAACATGAAGCAATTAGAGTGGTATTATGTGCTTCTTTGTGTTTCTTCTTCGTGTTGTTTTGGTGAAAGGTTACAACACTAAAATGAAGTACTCAAAGAAGAAACACTTCACATAGTAAGCTATGATGCTTTGTGGAGTTCTTCAAAGGTTACCACCCATAAATGACGTACTCGGATCAGAAACACTTTTCGTAGTAGGATATGATGCTTTGTGGTGTTTCCTTGAAAGGTTACCACCCACAAATGAAGTAATACATGAAGCAATTAGAGTGTGATTCCATGCTTCTTCGTGGTGTTTTGGTGAAAGGTTACCACCCTTAAATGAAGTACTCAAAGAAGAAACACTTATGTAATAAGCTATGATGCTTTGTGGACTTTCTTGAAAGGTTATCACCCATAAATGAATTACTCAGTTCAGAAACACTTCTCGAAGTAGGATGAGATGCTTTGTGGTGCTTCCTTGAATGGTTACCAACCAAAAATGAAGTACTCGAACATAAAGCACTTAGAGTGGTATTTTATGCTTCTTCATTGTGTTTTAGTGAAAGATTACAGCCCTTCCAGAAAGTACTCAAAGAAGAAACACTTCACGCAGTAGGCTATGAAGCTTTGAGTTGTTTCTTGAAAGGTTACTACCCATAAATGAGGTACTCGGATCAGAAACACTTCTCTTAGTAGGATAAGATGCTTTGTGTTGTTTTCTTGAATGGTTACCACCCGTAAATGTACTCGAACATGAAGCACTTAGAGTGGTATTCTATGCTTCTTCGTGGTGTTTTAGTGAAAGGTTACCACCTTTAATTGAAGTACCCAAAGAAGAAACACGTGTTGTAGTACTATAAGATGCTTTGTGGTGCTTCCTTGATTGGTTACCTTTCATAAAATATGTACTCATGCATGAAGAAATTAGAGTGGTATTTTAGTGAAATATTACCAGCCATTAAGGAAGTACTCAGAGAAGAAACATTTCTTGTAGTAGGCTATGATGCTATTAGGAGTTTTCTTGAAAGGTTACCACCCATAAATGAAGTACTTGGATAAAAAACACTTCTCGTAGTAGGATACGATGCTTTGTGGTGTTTCCTTGAATGTTACAACCCATAAATGAAGTACTCGTACTTGAAGCAACTAGACTAGAATTCTATGCTTCTTTGTGGTGTTTTGGTGAAATGTTACAACCCTTAAATGAAGTACACTAAAAAGAAACACTTCTCGTACAAGACTATGATGCTTTGTTGAGTTTTCTTGAAATGTTACCACCCATAAATGAAGTACTCAGAACAAAAACACTTCACGTAGTAGGGTAAGATGTTTTGTGGTGTTTTCTTGAATGGTTACAACCCGTAAACGAAATACACGGACATGAAACACTTAGAGTGGTATTCTATGCTTCTTCTTGGTGCTTTAGTGAAATGTTACAACCCTTAATTGAAGTACTCAAAGAAGAAACACTCCTCGTAGTAGGATAAGATTCTTTGTGGTGTTTCCTTGAATGCTTACCACCTCCAAGTGTACTCAAACATGAAGCACTTAGAGTGGTATTTTATGCTTCTTTGTTGGGTTTTAGTGAAATATTAGAACCCTTAAAGAAAGTACACAAAGAAGAAACACTTCACCTAGTAGGCTATGAAGCTTCGAGGAGTTTCATGAAAGGTTACCACCCATAAATAAAGTACTAAGATCAGAAACACTTCTCGTAGTAGTATAAGATGCTTTGTGATGTTTTCATGAATGGTTACCACCCGTAAATGTACCCGGACATGAAGCACTTAGAGTGGTATTCTATACTTCTTTCTGGTGTTTTAGTGAAAAATTACGACCCTTAATTGAAGTACTCAAAGAAGACACACTTCTTGTAATAGGTTATGATGCTTTGAGGAGATTTCTTGAAAGGTTACCACCCATAAATGAAGTACTCAGATCAGAAACAGTTGTCGTAGTAGTATAAGATGTTTTGTGGTGCTTCCTTGAATGGTTACCTCCCATAAAAGATGTACTCATGCATGAAGAAATTAGAGTGATACTCTATGCTTCTTCGTGGAGTTTTAGTGAAATATTACCACCTTTAATGGAAGTACTCAAAGAATAAACTTCTCGTAGTAGACTATGATGCTTTTAGGAGTTTTGTTCAATGGTTACTACCCATAAATGAAGTACTTGGATGAAAAACACTTCACGTAGTAGGATACATTGCATTGTGGTGTTTCCCTGAATGTTACAACGAATAAATGAAGTACTCGTACATGAAGTAATTAGACTGGTAATCAAGCTTCTTTATGGTGATTTGCTGAAAGGGTACAACCCTTAAATGAAGTACTCGAAAAAGAAATACTTCTCGTAGTAGGGTAAGATATTTTGTCGTGTTTCCTTGTAGTAGGCTATGATGCTTTTAGTAGTTTTCTTGAAAGATTATCATCCATAAATGAAGTACTTGGATAAAAAACACTTCTCGTAGTAGGATACGATGTTTTGTGGTGTTTTCTTGAATGTTACAACCCATAAATGAAGTACTCGTACAAGAAGCAATTAGACTGGAATTCTATGCTTCTTTGTGGTGTTTTGGTGAAAGGTTACAACCCTTAAATCCTCGAAGAAGAAACAATTCTCGTAGTAGGCTATGATGCTTTCTTGAGTTTTCTTGAAATGTTACCACCCATAAATGAAGTGCTTAGATCAAAAACACTTCTCGTAGTAGGGTAAGATGTTTTCTGGTATTTCCTTGAATGGTTACAACCCGTAAACGAAATACACGGACATGAAGCACTTAGACTGGTATTCTATGATTCTTCGTGGTATTTTAGTGAAAGGTTAGCACCCTTAATTGAAGTACTCAAACAAAAACACTTCTCGTAGTAGGATAAGATGCTTTGTGACGTTCCCTTGAATGGTTACTACCCATAAATGTACTAAAAAATGAAGCACTTAGAGTGGTATTGTATGCTTCTTAGTGGTATTTTAGTGACAGGTTACCACCCTTAATTGAAGTACTCAAAGAAAAACACTACTCGTAGTAGGATAAGATGCTTTATGACGTTCCCTTGAATGGTTACCACCCGTAAATGTACTAAAAAATGAAGCACATAGAGTGATATTGTATGCTTCTTCTTGGTATTTTAGTGACAGGTTACCACCCTTAATTGAAGTACTCAAAGAAAAAACATTTCTCGTAGTAGGCTATGATGCTTTGAGCAATTTTTTTGAAAGGTTACCACCCATAAATGAAGTACTCGGATCAGAAACACCCCTTGTCGTAGTGATGCTTTGTGGTGTTTCCTTGAATGGTTACCTACCATAAAAGATGTACTCATGCATGAAAAAATTAGAGTGGAATTCTATGTTTCTTCGTAGTGTTTTAGTGAAATATTACCACCCCTAAAAGTAGTACTAAAAAAAGAAGTACTTCTCGTAGTAGGCTATGATGCTTTTAGTAGTTTTTTTTGAAAGGTTACCATCCATAAATGAAGTATTTGGATCAAAAACACCTCTCGTAGTAGGATACAATGCTTTCTGGTGTTTCCTAAAATGTTACAACCCATAATTGAAGAACTCATACATGAAGCAATTAGACTCGAATTCTTTGCTTCTTTGTGGAGTTTTGGTGAAAGGTTACAACCCTTAAATGAAGTAATCGAAGAAGAAACACTTCTCGTAGTAGGCTATGATGCTTTCTTGAGTTTTCTTGAAATGTTAACACCCATAAATGACGTACTCAGATGAAAAACACTTTGCGTAGTAAGGTAAGAAGTTTTGTGGTGTTTCCATGAATGGTTACAACCCGTAAATGAAATACACAGACATGAAACACTTAGACTGGAATTCTATGCTTCTTCGTGTTGTTTTAGTGAAAGGTTCCCACCTTAATTGAAGTACTCAAAGAAGAAACAATTCTCGTAGTAGGATAAGATGCTTTGTGGTGTTTCCTTGAATGCTTACAACCTCCAATTGTACTTGAACATGAAGCACTTAGAGTGTTATTTTATCCTTCTTCACTGTGTTTTAGTGAAATATTACAACCCTTAAAGAAAGTACTCAAAAAAGAAATACTTCACGCATTAGGCTATGAAGCATTAAGGAGTTTCTTGAAATGTTACCACCCATAAATGAAGTACTAAGATTAGAAAAACTTCTCGTAGTAGGATAAGATGCTTCGTAGTGTTTTCTTGAATGGTTACCACCCGTAAATGTACTCGGACATGAATCACTTAGAGTGATATTCTATAATTTTTCATGGTGTTATAGTGAAAGGTTACCACCTTTAATTGAAGTACTCAAAGATGAAACACTTCTAGTAATAGGATAAGATGCTTTGTGGTGTTTTCTTGAATGGTTACCACCCGTAAAAGTGGTACTCCAAAAAGAAGTACTTCTCGTAGTAGGCTATGATGCTTTTAGTAGTTTTATTGAAAGGTTACCACCCATAAATGAAGTATTTGGATCAAAAACACCTCTCGTAGTAGGATACGATGCTTTGTGGTGTTTTTTAGAATGCTACAACCCATAATTGAAGTACTCATATATGAAGCAATTAGACTGGAATTCTTTGCTTCTTTGTGGAGTTTTGGTGAAAGGTTACAACTCCTAAATGAAGTAATCGAAGAAGAAACACTTCTCGTAGTAGGCTATGATGCTTTCTTGAGTTTTCTTGAAATGATTACACCCATAAATGACGTACTCAGATGAAAAATACTTTGCGTAGTAAGGTAAGAAGTTTTGTGGTGTTTCCATGAATGGTTACAACCCGTAAACGAAATACACGACATGAAACACTTAGACTGGAATTCTATGCTTCTTCGTGTTGTTTTAGTGAAAGGTTCCCACCTTAATTGAAGTACTCAAAGAAGAAACAATTATCGTAGTAGAATAAGATGCTTTGTGGTGTTTCCTTGAATGCTTACCACCTCCAATTGTACTTGAACATGAAGCACATAGAGTAATATTTTATGCTTCTTCATTGTGTTTTAGTGAAATATTACAACCCTTAAAGAAAGTACTCAAAGAAGAAATACTTCACACATTAGGCTATGAAGCATTAAGGAGTTTCTTGAAAGGTTACCACCCATAAATGAAGTACTAAGATCAGAAACACTTCTCGTAGTAGGATAAGATGCTTCGTAGTGTTTTCTTGAATGGTTACCACCCGTAAATGTACTCGGACATGAATCACTTAGAGTG
>CAXKVX010003550.1:0-17199 GCA_964058865.1 Eleocharis quinqueflora | reverse complement strand
ACGACTAACAGTACTCTACACTCCATATTACAAAAAACGCCCAAACACCAACCAAGTTTGAGCTGCATTACTACCAAACCGAAAAGAGAAATTGATACTATTGTTCAAATAAGGGGATAGTATTGAAAATAAATTTAGAAAAAGCATATGATAAGATAGAATGAGATTTTCTTTTTGATATGATGAGAAAAAGAGGTTTTCCTCAACTATTAATAACTTGGCTAGAAAAGCTTTTCAGAGAAGGCTTTACCTGTATAAAGATCAATGACAGACTAACACATTACTTTGAAGTTAGAAGAGGTTTAAAACAAGGTGATCATGTGGTTTAGGAATCACAAATCTTAGAGATATGAATGTTGCACTATTATGCAAATGGCAATGGAGGCTAAAAGATCCTCATGTGTAAGATGGTGGAAATCAATTATACAATACAAATATAATAAAAATCCAAATGCACAAAAATGGTCCCCATTCTGAAAAGCACTTCAAAAATGTAATGACTTAGTGAATATCAACAAAACAGTACATATTGGAAATGGTAAAGATACTCAATTCTGGATGGACACTTGGTGTGATGAGTTGCCTTTATATATTTCTTACAATTCATTATACCAAATTGCCAATGATACAAAAATTTCAGTACATGATGCAGTGCAAGCTGGCCTGGAATCCATGCCCTTTAGAAGAAACTTCTCCTTAAGACAAATGAATAATTTCATACAATTAATATCAAAGGTAAACAAATTCCTACCTTTGAGAGATGTACAAGATAGAATTTGCTGGCAAGGTCAAGATTCAACCCATTTCAAAAGCAGAAAGATGTATCTATGGCTCTGTGACACAAGGGTGCCAGATAATACTTTCAATTTGTTATGGGCATTGAGACTACCTTGAAAAATTAAAATTTTCCTATGGCTGTTTACAAAAAAGAAAATATTGGTTAAGGAAACTCTGATACAGAAAGGGTGGCAAGGGGATCCAAATTGCCAATACTGTCAAAACTATGGAACAATCAATCACATGTTCTTTAAGTGCCATCAGGCTCAGGAAAAATGGAGATGGCTATTAAACTCCTTTCAACTACATCGCTCTTTCAATAATTTGTCAGAACTATACACACAATTACAAAATGTTAGAGGACTTACTGGTAAATTAGCCCTATATGCTAGTATAGCAACTGTCAGGATTATTTGGTTGGATAGAAATAGAAGCTGCTTTGAATGTAAAACTAGTAACTCGAAGCAAGGGTTTAAATCTAACTTGTTTTGTATGGTTCAATATTGGTCAGGTGCATGGGAAAAGAAGCTGCAAGATGAAGTCAGAAATTGGTGCAGTAGAGTCAAGGCTGATGGAAATGCACATTGCTTAACCAACCAAGACACAGATATAGGGACAGAGGGGCGCTTAGTTGTTGTTAATGACTAGTCTTATGCTCCTTTATACGTTTACTTTTTTGTTGTTTTATGGTTTTGTAATAAGGGCTATGCATATATTTGTTGGCTATGTTGCTGCTATAAGACTAAGGGTGCAAGAGCCAAGAGTGATCACAACAGCTAGGTGGAAAGATAGATAGTGTTGGGGGGCGTCCGATGTCATGTGATTATGATAAGAGTGTCCCGTATCACAATGTGTTGGGTTTATTTCTCTATCAGATTCTGATATAGAGAATAGGGGTTCAGATGTGCTGTAATACTTCTTTTCGAATGAAATAGAAGTGGTGGGAAACAACTCACTGATTTAAAAAAAAAATACTATTGTTCAAATAGAAGCGCTAGTGGGGGATTATTGCTTATAAAAGCACAACCTTCGTCCTTGAATTAAGTTGGCAAGTTACTTTTTATTTTATTTAATTCTATAGCTTCCTGGTGGGCTGCCAGCATCATAGGATAAGCAAGTTAGCAAGAGACAGGACAAACCAAAAGAACCGTGAACTTTTTGTACATCTAGTCTAACACTCCTAAAAATGAAAATTACCTCCCCACAAAGAAGTAAATTAGAATAGATCAACATGACCCTTTCATTTAAGTATTGTTTTCTCTAGTTTTGAATTTTCAATTGCTATATTACATTTTACACATTTTGGAAAAGTAAATTTGCTACATCTTCCAATAGGACATACACACCAATATATACCCCCTTTTTTTTCTTCCTATAATTGATTCATAAGTGATTAAAATCTTGCATTTTGCATCCATGCAAGCCATGATCATCTTGCTTTCGAAATAGATTAATTTCAGACATTTTCGCGTCATACAAGTTCAGTTGCTCTACCCATGGAGGGTCATCAGGTCTAATCCACAAGGCTTCACCAGTGCTCTTGTGTGTAAAATCAGGGTGCTTTGAAGTATACTTTCTTGCTCTTTGGTCCCACCATTCAAAAGATTTGCCAAAAATACTTGCCATAGTATATGCCCTTCCCCAAAGGCTGCGTACAATGACCCCAAAGTGGTCCGACTCTTTTTCGGACCCCGCGCAAGCAGGAGCTATGTGCACCGGGCTGTCCTTCTTTAGTATATGCCCTTCTCTTGTTATTTCTTCTTTGCTTACAGCACATGAACCAGAATCTGAATAAGAAATCAATAAATCAATACTTGATAACTTGACACACCAAATTTCGTATAACAATATGGAAACGAGTAGCAAATTTGAACCCCACGGTTAATTCAAAAAACAGGGATCACTTTTTTAGAAAACAAAATGATTTTTTATAAGCACCAGCATTTACATGTAGTACCAGCTTGTTCTGTTTACTCCAATTAAGATATTGGCACAAATTATGTGCTATGCTTTAATTCATGCACAATAGTACCAGCATTTACATATAGTATCATTCTTGATACAAGAGTCAGAAATGTAGATCACAAATGTGGAATGGCACTAGTAGTATGCACTTGTAGTCGAGGAGGCAAGTATCATTTCTTCATTCTTCAATTCTTCTTTAGTTGTGCATGGAACTTGACTATGTGTTCTAACAAAATTCAATTCTTGTACAATAACCTGAAAATAACAGGAGAAGTACATTACATGACTGGTAAAGATTTAATTTTTGGTCTTTGAAGTTGAAAGCCCGAAACATATCATTTCGGCCCATTAAATTACTTTTTTTTGGACCTTTGGTCACGCCACTTACAATATTTTATGCAGAAATGACAAATCCATTAAATTACTGGAGAAAGTTGGAAAGGAGTAATCACTGTAATACTCTAGTTTTCTTTCATTTTTTTATTCATTTGTTCGTAAACTTACAACACACATCAAACAAAAAATAAACTTGAAAAAATTCTCCTAAAATAGTCCTTAGTGGAGCTTAAACTCTAGACCTTCCTCATAAAAATCTTGTGTCTTATTACACTAGATATGACTTCAAAATACTCTAGCTTTCTTAAACATAATACCTTCAAAGGGATTAAAAGTAATCTGTATATCTGCCACTATAAGAAAAAACAAAAAGTTTTAATTTGGCAACACATTGAAAGATCTCAAAGCTTTAATTTTAACATTTTTTTCTTTATCAACATCTGACAGTCTCCAGTAAATAAGTTAAATTATATGCATCATTGATGTTATAGGTTAACTATGCAATAACAGCCATCATTTTCTCAAACAATACAGGGGATCTATCCAATTACTCAGGATGAGGGCCATTTACAATTTTTTCACATTGCAAGGTTGCTGCCCCCCCACCCCCCCCCCCCCCAAAAAAAAAAAAGAATGCAAATTCCTATAAATATAAAGACAGTAAATCTCCAAGAATATATAAAACAACTGCATGGACCAACTCAGATGATTTGTAAAGAACACTCATTTTATAGTGAAATCGGTCCGAAAGGAATATTTGGTTATGGGAGATCCGTGGACGTAGGCCTAAGTTGATTGATAGGCCAAACCACGTTACATAGCGTGTTATCTTGTTCTCGATTGCTCTCTCTTTCTTTATTACTTTGTTCTTTGTTAATTTGTGATTTTCTCAATTACTTCTTGAAATTGCTTGCTCTATTACTTGGCTAGATGATTAAGATCTAAAAGTTTTTAATTTGAAATTGTTAATTGAAAACACTTTCGCCTAGTGATTTGACCTTAGTCTTGTGTTTTAATCTCCAACCCTAATTCTAACAATTGATATCAGAGCAAAAGGTTCATACCTACCCAAATTTGACCAATATGAGTCTTGACATTAGTATGGTTGAAATGGAAATTTTGAGCTTTGAAAAAAGGCAATGCAAGACTACCTTAGTGGAAATGATCTCTTATACACACTTGACAAAGAAATCTTATATGCTACCAATGATTCACCTTCTAGAACCCTAGAATAACTACGCCTCTTACTTTATTTTGAACTTTGTAGATGAATCCGTAGGAAAATCCTTGCTTCTAATCTGGCATACTTTTAAAAATACTTTTAGAGAAAATTCTTATTCTAATAAGTGTGTTTCGAGTGTAGATGATCACAAGGTTGATTCTACAATTATTCTACAAGAGGAGAACAACACCTTGGCACAAGAGCAAGTTGATGAAGAAAAAACAAAGGATGAAGTGAATGATGAAGTAGCTAAAATTTTCTCCAAAGTCAATTAAGAGTATCTAGATGAAAGGAGAATTACAATCGCATCTTCTTCCAACTCTCTAGAAGAGGTACATTTAAATTCTTGTAGTTTGGGCACTAAGTCTATATCAAAGAATAGAAAGCCTTTGTATGATGACCAAGCATTATTTAGTGAATATGAACTAAGAGTAAAATATGATAAAGCAAGGATGTGCTTGGATAAAAAAAGGAAGAGGAAGTTAGTGAATTTTTGAAAAGATTTTACGATTTAGAATCTAAGTTGAATCTTCTTGAGTCCAAAAATGATATATAGTCTATTCCAAAAGATGAATCATCTTGCGCTAAGACTTGTATATCTACCTCTACCATTCATAAGAGAAAATCATCCAAACCAAAATGTACTTATCATGCATTTAGATACAATAAAATATTTTCACACAAAAAGTTGGACAAAGAGAAGGATATTGCTTCTTTGGGAATTATTTAAAAGAATGTAGAAATTATTAAGTCCAAGACAATTCAAACGTTCCATAAACATAAATCTAAGGCCAACACTATTAAGAAGTATTATTTCAAAAAGCCTAGGATAATGAAACCTAAGGGGTATCATTACAAAGAAAAGTGTTTTGAGCACAAACATAGAACTATTTACTCTTGCACAAAAATACTTTAGATATCTAGTAACTCAAACATTACTTGTCACCATTATAGTCATCTAGGTCATATGGCATTTGAATGTCCTTTCAAGAGAAATAAACTTAAGGAATTTTATGTTTGGGTTCTCAAAATCCTCAAATCAAATTTAACCATTCACAAGTATCTGAAAAGTGAAACCCTAAAATCAAGTTTAAGTTTTAAAATAATAATTACATGTCTTTTAAAAAATTGAGGTATGCTCGGCTTCATCATACAAATGGTTTTCTTGAATAATAGACAGTTGTTGCTCACACCACATGACGGATTGACGGGTAATAGATACGTCTTTAAGAGTCTTACACCATATGATGGAGGCCAAGTGATTTTTGGAAGCAATGAACGTGAAAGTAAAATCATTGGAATCGGGTCCATTGGTAACAATCACCTAACTATTAATGAGGTTTATCTTGTTAATGGATTGAATTTTAACTTGCTAAGTGTAAGCAAATTGTGTGATTGCGATTTCAATCTTAGCTTTAATGACCAAGAATGCTCCCTCTACCATACCAATGTTGGGTTACGAACAGTTCAAAACCCGTCAATTGGCCTAAGCAGCGGAAATACCGTAAAACAAAAATTTTACGTCTGACTTAAGCCGAGGATTAAGCGGGGTATGTCGGATAAACCACAGAGGGTGTCCACCTCCCGTTTATCCCTAACATCAAAACCCTACTTAATCCCTAAACATATCTACTCCTTGACTGAATTCTAAAACTTTAATCTACTTACAAATTAAATAGATTAATATAACATTAATACCTTAATCCAAATTCGAATTGGACCGCAGAAGACTCGGAAGACCGAATCACAGACGCTCTTCTCCCCGGAGTATCAGACGTCTGATACCTCTACCAGATGTCCACCAGGACGACCAGAGACCGGCTTACTTCTTCTGCCAGAAATACCGAAAGTCGCGATATCCCGCAAAAACACTATTCACCGAGATACAGACTAAATAAATATCTTTGTGAATCGCAGTTATCCAAAATATGGAATATCGCTCTAACACAAAAATACTATTTTCCGAATCCCGTAAACAACCGTATACGAGAAAAAGAGAAAGTATATTTATCGATACGAATCCGAGTTAACGAGTCCGAGTCGATTTTGGTGCTTCTTTCTCTCTCCCCCTACCCCTCTATTTATAGGAAAATGAGGAGGTTACATTTTTACAAATAAACCCTTGGAAAAAATGAATTTCCAAAAATACCCTTAAGGATAAGCATGATGACATGGAATTTTTTTTATTAAAAATTCCTTTATCCAAACATGCCAACCTTAATATATATATATATATATTTTTTTATTTTTTTATATTTATTTATTTATTTTTAATTAAGATTTTAATTAATTTTTAATTAAGGTTTTAATTTGATAATGACTTTCATCCCAAATTCAAAACCATAATCTATAATTAAAATCTAAATTAAATATATATAAATATATATAAACATATAATTGTTCTCAACAATTATATTTCTCAGGGTTTGGTATTTGTTTGGTTGCGGTATGATTTTATACAACGTATCGTATACGTTTATAAATTCAACCGTTGTTTTTGCTTGTCATCTTATATGACATATATAATTTAATCATATCATATATAATTAATTATAATCATCTTAATATTAATTATAACTATTTATAATTAATCATTAAGATTCTCTGATTTAGCTCCTATGCGGTGTGACCCAATAGGATCTGTGTTATGTTGGTAAATAGAATTAAAACCATTTTAATTTCTATAATCATAGGAGGCATCTGACATCTGCGCTATGACCATCCAATTACACAGACGACGTTGTACTTATGCAATATCACGATCCACTAAATATTTTAGTCGTGTTAATTCTTTCATCTCACAGTATCAGATTAGTTTCAAGGCAGGTGTGTGTCATCCTTGCAAACTTAATCTTTTCTCGATCTTGAGCAGACTTATCAAATATAATTACTCTTGTAATTATACCGCATGCAGATAATCTTACTCTATCAAGGGGCCCAGTGATACTGTAACTCGTATCAAGACACGAGGGACAATAGTACTTTCAGTAAACCATCACTACCTCAACTAAGCTATGTATACCGAAAAGCTACCGTTATGACTGTGTTTTACCGACAGCGTTAGATAACAATCACACATACACATCTCTTAGTAGGAAAGATGAATACCTCATACTTTAGAACTTAACATTGAATGAAAACATTAATGACACGTACACAATTCCATTTAATGTTTCATTCGAGGTCTGTCAAATACCATGTTCCTCTAACATGTATTCATGTGATTAAAACGACATCTCATGTCTATGATTTGTAAAACTTAACCATCTTTTAATCCACATTCTAACCTTGTAACAGTAAATTAGTGTTCCTGCTAATTACCTTGGTTAGAGACTTTTAAGAGTATATATCATATGTATTATGAAGTTTCACAATTCCAGTTATTGACTCAAGTCAGATAAAGGAATGATTCATAAATTCAATAATACTCAAGGTAACAAAATGACAGTTTATTAATCACTCAATTCATGAACAAAGCTTTATGATAATTTATCGTATTATTGACTTCTAGATTATTACAAACTAACAACCAAAACAAATGAGCTAGTCTATACCGGTAAAAAAACCAAGAACGTTTATTATCTTCATATCAATCATTTTACCACCGATAAACTTTGTCTAAATGCTACCAATTTCGATTCATGGTTATGGCATCGAAAGCTAGGTCATATATCTTTCAACTCAATTAAGAAATTAGTCAAACTTGAATTAGTTAGAGGTTTGCCCATCTCAAAAATGAATGTTGATAGTATTTGTAATGCTTGTATGAAGGGTAAACTTACCAAGACTTGTTTTAAGCCAAATGACCATATTTCAACCAAAAGGCCTTTAGAACTTATAAACATGGATTTGTTTGGACCTATTAACATACCTAGTTTGGCAAGAAAAATATATGTTTTTGTTATTGAAGATGATTTTAGTAGGTATACTTGGGTCAACTTTTTGAGATACAATGAAGAGGTTTGTGAGTATTTTATGGATTTTTGCTCACAAGTTGAAAATCAAAGAGAGATAAAAATAGTTACCATCCGTAGTGACCATGGTAGTGAATTTGAAAATTCAAGAATATATGAATTTTGTGCTAGGAATGGTTATAGACATGAATTTTCCACATCAAGAACACCTCAACAAAATGGAGTAGTTGAACGTAAAAATAGAAACTTGCAAGAACTTGCAAGATCAATGCTCAATGAGTATATGACTCCTAAATTTCTTTGGGCTGAAGTCATTAATATTGTATGTAAAATAATAAATTCGATTTATATTAGGCCTTTGACAAATAAGACTATGTATGAAATTTGGAAATGTTATAAGTCAAACATTTTTTACTTTAGAGTTTTTGAATCAAAATATTTTGTACTTGATCAATCCTTAGGATTAGGTAAGTTTGATTCAAAGTCATTGGAAAGAATTTTTGTAGGATACTCATCAACGAGTAGAGCTTATAGGGTATACTTACTCCATTTTAAAACTATTGTTGAGTCTATTCATGTTAAATTTGATGAAAGAATCACTAATATGGAGAAAAAGAACAAGAATATTGTAGTTAAAATCATTTCACTTGAAGATGGTAGCTCCAAACAAGAAGATGTGACAAATAGAGAAGTGACACAAGGAAGAATTATTCTCAATGAAGAAGATGTTGAAGAAATTCATGGTGAAGAAATTGAGGGGGAGCACAATGCTTTGAATGAAGAATCGTCTAGAGAGCTAGATGTCAATGGAGGAGAAGAAAACATACAAAATGAAGAATCACAAGGGAAAATTGTCTCATCAAGCAACATCGAATATCAAATACCCGAAGTGCTTCGGGAGGTTAATTTTCATCCTTTAGATAATATCATAGGAGATTCTAGAGTTGGAGTCACAACTTGTTCTAGGTTAAATCATATGATTTCTCATTATGCTTTTGTGTCACAACTTGAGCCCACACATTTTATGGAGGTTAATCAAGATTCAAATTGGATTCTTGCTATGCAAGAAGAACTTATCCAATTTGAACGTAACAAGGTATGAACATTGGTACCATAATCTCCAAATCGGACCATAATAAGAACGAAGTGAGTTTATAGAAACAAAAATGATGAATTTGGAAATATTGTTAGAAACATGGCACGACTTGTTGCAAAAGGGTATACTCAACAAGAGGAAATTGATTATGATGAGACATTTGCACCAGCGGCACGCATTAGAATGCTAGCTTCTTGCTTATGCTTCTTACATGAAGTTTGTACTATACCAAATGGATGTTAAAAGTGCATTTTTGAATGGATTTATCAATGAAGAAGTATATATTTTCCAACCTAAGAAATTTGAGCATCCTTCATTCACCAATCATGTCTATAGGAATGATTGAGATAGCAAATTAACATGTCTCTTGATGATTTTGCTTTCTTTCCCTTATACTCAATTGGAAAATCTTATTGAACTTAATGAACTGTGCATTACTTGAAAATTTTATTTCATTAAGGGAGAGTAATGTAAAATTACTTGACTTGTATGATTATATATGTGTTAAATTCAGGAGGAGCTTAATTGTTTGAGCCTTTTATCATTATTTGCAAAAAGAGAGAGAAATGATGATGTGCATCACTTGATATGCACATCGCAAATGGTTTTGCAAATTGCCAAAATGGGGAGTTTGTTGGATTAAACTCATCTCTTATTTGACAATTTGCAAAACAAGTGAAGTACTAACCTTGCACATGAGTTTGGTGAAGATGCATGTTAAAACAGGTACATACCAATGTCAAACATGCTTAAACATACCCTGGACAAGTCAAGACATTTTCAAGTCATTAAGGAAAGGCTTTACTGTGCAAAACAGAGCACATCGTTACCATAACGCTATAGGACTCGTTATAATGAGTTAGCAACATGTCATAATGGGTGTCCAAGATATCATAACGCGTCAGGAGGAGAGAGAAGCAACAGCAACATGGAATTTCCCAAGGCCAGCGTTACTGTAACACTTGGCAAAGCATCATAACGAGTCCCATCTCGTTATAACAGGTTCACCAAGCGTTATAACGGGTTCCTGAAGAGATGGCCCACATGACAACTGCATAGGGGCAATTCTGGAAGATGCCCAAGGCATTATAACATCTTACCCAAGGCGTTATGGAGATTGTGTAACGCCAGGAAGGTTTTTGAAGGCTTCAAGATCCCAAGAAGTGCCCAGTCTATATAAATGATGCAAAAACGAAACCAGCAAATCATCAAATCATTCCTACAAGATTTCAAGCATCAAATTGAGCACAACAAAGAGCCTAATTCAAGTCTCCTCCAGCTACCTAACCTAGAGAGCATTATGATAGCTATTATTCTCTTATTGTCTATTCGAGAACAAACCCTTAGCTAGTTTTTAGCCTTTGGTGCATCACATTTGTGTTGTCAAGTGGTGCATTCATGTCCTTGATTGTGTTGTCAATCAGACCTTTGTTATCGTGTAGTGTGGTGTTGCCTCATACATTGGTGTAAGAGAAGAAGATTGACTTGCTTGTGTAGAAAAGTCAAAGATCGGCTCATACTCGTTTTATAATGAAATCGGCTCGAAAGGAATATTTGGTTCCGGGAGACCCGTGAACGTAGGCCTAAGTTGATTGATAGGCCGAACCACGTTACATAATATGTTCTCTTGTTCTCGATTGCTCTCTCTTCACTCTCTTTTTATTTATTACTTTGCTCTTTGTTAATTAGTAATTTGCTCAATTACTTCTTAAAATTACTCGCTTTATTACTTGGTTAGGTGATTAAGGTCTAAAAGCTTTTAATTTGAAATTGTTAATTGAAAACGCTTTCGCCTAGTGAATTGACCTTAGTCTTGCACTTCAATTCCCAACTCTAATTCTAACAATAAGAACAAGAGATATGAAAAATAATGTCAGCAAATTGAGTTCTAATTATAGAGAATTCAGTTCCACCATCACATTGAACAGTCTTGATCTTACAAGATAAAAGATTTTCTTCTTTTTCTTTGAATAAGGTAAAAGCTCTAGGAATATCTGACTTACAAGAGCAACAGTAAAGCCAATCAAATATAGAGAACTGATCAAGAAAATGTACATAATACTTATTGTCATTTTTGAATGTAACTAGTGCTGGTCCCCAAGCATCAGTGTGCACAATGTGGAGATGAGCATTTGCTAGTAGTAGAGGGTAGAAAGTGAAGCTTGTGAGTCTTGCTTGAGAGCAATCTATGCAAAAAGAGAGAATTGTATTTGCATCTTGAATTATATTTTGTTTTGAAAGAGCAGTAAGCACAACAGGAGAACATTGAACAAGTTTTCTATGCCAAGTGTTCAAAGAGGTGTGAACATTTTGTAAAAGAATATGACTCTTATTTAGAGTGAAACATGTAGAGCCCATCATGGATTGATCCATGAATCAATGTCTTGAGTGTGGCCTTGTCCTTCACAAAGCATTTGAAGTCAGAAAACTCAATTGTGACATTATTGTCTTTTAACAACTGAGAAATGCTAAGTTTTTTGTAATGGAATGCACAAAAAGAATGTTGTTAAGCTTTAAAATATTGCCTCATGTGTGAATAGTTGAAGAATCAATGTGAAAAAATTTCAAACTCGATTCATTACTCATGTGTACCATATCAGTGCCAGAATAGACGTAGAGGAGAGATTTTTGAAATTATTGGTCACATGTGTGGTTGTCCGAGAGTCTAAGATATTATTCTTAAGAAGGATGTGCATTAGGTTGAGCCAGAAGTGCTTGTGGAGGAGCTGAGGAGGAGGAGGAAAAAAAATTGACACTTTCTTGTTGTGTGTAGGACATGTCAAATTTGTGGTAACATTTGGTAGTTGTGTGACCCCACTTGAGACATATCTGGCACTGAATGTTGTCATTTTGAGAAAGAGAATATTGTCCTCTTCCTCTGTATCCTCCTCTGCCTCTTCTCTGATTAGAATTCTTTTAAAAATTTTGATTAGTAAAAATATTGTTCTGATTAGATCTATTTCCAGCATAGAAGGTTGAGTGAGATTGAGAGTCAATATCAAAATGAGTTGATTTTGGTATCTGCATTAGATGTGCCATAGAGTAGGATAGTGAGGTAAGATTGACTTGTTGTCGTGCCTCATGTGAGAAGAGAAGACTCCTCAGTTCTGACATTGTAACTGAATCAGATCGAAGAGAGATAGCTATAAAAAATTATCAAATTCGATACTTAACACTTGCAAGGTGTAGAGTATCAGTTCTTGATCTGAGATTTCAGAGCCAATATTTCCCAGCTGATATGCTAGTCTATGCATGTGCTGAAGAAATTGACCACTAGTTCTTCTTTTTTTGGAGGTTTGAAGCTTCAGCTTGAGTTCCAGTACTCTGGCCATGAAAACAGAGGTGTGTAACTAGTTGATCCCAGTCCAGAGTTGCCTGGAAGTCTCACAGTTGATGACTTGAGCAAGAATCGAGGGAGAAAGAAAATTAAAAATCCAAGCAAGAACAAATTGATCTTGGTTATGCCAATTGGAAAATTCAGAATTCATGGAGGATCCTTTTGTTGATGTTATTGTTTGAGATGTCGGTTCTTTTGAGCCGTCAATGAAGCTGATGAGGTCATGACCTCCTAAAATAGTAAGGATCTGAGATTTCCAGAGAAGGCAATTGTCAGAGTTTAGAGTTGTGTTGACCCGATGAGTGAATTGCACTGAAGTAATTGATTAATTGTTGACGATTCAAGGTTTATTGAAGTAATTTGAGAAGTAAAAGAGCATTTTCTCAGAGTGACGCTCTGATACCTGTACGAAATAGAGAAGAAGAAGAAGAATGAAACTGGTTTGATTATAGAGAAGAAGAAGAAGAATGAAACTGGTTTGATTTTTGAATTCACTCACTCTATTTACAATTACAATCAAGAGATTTATATAAAAATATGATGTCATATGTGTGACAGCTAAGCAGTCTAACTAACGAGCTAATTACAAATTTACAATTAATGTCCTGTAACAAACTCTTCTAACAAACTACTTTAGTTCATTCTGTTATAACGTTTTGAATTTATCGTCTTGGTTGTGCTTTCATTCTTGTATTGGTTGTAGTTGTCCATTCCTATAGTTAGAGCAAGTAGGGCTCTAACTAAATATTTTATATTTTTATCTGACTCGTGTTGAATAAGAAGGATATGATCAAGATATTTTTCGTTAGTTTGTCGAATATGTATATAAATAAAAAAATTTGTTAAATAAACGAATAAAAATACGAATAACGATTATTTTGTATTCCTTACCATATAGAATAATTATAAAATATATAAATATAAATAAATATATATGCTCTATTATAAAGCTGTAAAAATAACTACTCAATTATTAATTTAAATTTTTTAGGAGACCATCTAATTAATTATCCTCTTTTCAATAAAACTCTTAATTTTCAACGGATCATTAACATTTATCTCTTTAATTCTACCAAAATTAGTTTCATCGAACTAATTATTTGTTTGATGTTACCATCCACTCGTTTAATCCTTTTAAAACTGATAGTGTAATTATAACTCTAATCTAATGTTTCACGTTATGTATTATTCTTTTCTTGTTAATGTATATGCTCTACTTGCTCCAGTGTTGTGCTTGTATTTATGAAAAATATTGATTCTGGATGTATTTGTGTAAAATATGATTTATTTATAAAAATAAAAAATATTATATAATATTATCTATATCGTCCGTTACCCGATAATTTTCACGAGTAAGGATAGAGTAAGGATAAGTCAAATTTTAAAGGGTACGTGTAAGATATGGATAAAAGTAGTTTCACCCGACCCGTATCGTACCAATTGACAATCCTACCTACTATTCCCTTCTGACTTCGGACCGAAATGAAATCTTCTGCAGAATAAAGAGAAGAGCTTTTGAACTGAACCGTTGGATTAAAGATCAACGATTTACATTAATAACATAAAAAAATTGCTAAATTATATGATTGACGGTCAAGCGTTAATCTTTAATCTAACGGTTCAGATTAACTTCAGTAGAGAGTAGAGCAAACAAATTCCGCAAAGGATACATGTTCGAACTAAAATGAGACGAAAGTAGAAAGGAGGAATGGAGAAAGGAGACAAAGAGTTCAGTGACGGGAAAATGAACCCACAAAGATCATCATTTAGTAAGATCTTGAATTAGCTTAACGAAGCCCATATGTTTTTTCAGCCCAATTTTATAAATCATAATACTGATCCGAGGTTTCTAAAGAAGTATTTTTTCTCTATATAGAAGGTAGTATTTAGTTCGATAATTGATTTAATTTTCCAATAATATTTTCCAATATTTTATGTCAACTCGAAGATTTAATGCTTGACTGCGTGTGTGTTTTTATAAAATAAAATTGAAGTTACAGACATGTTCTTCAAAATTGTCACTTATTAAAGTATTTGTACATAACAAATTGAAAAGGTTCTATATTGTTGAATTTTTCTAACGATTTGATGCATATATAGCTAATTAAAATCAAATTTGTATATCAAGTTTGATACATGACACATCTGAATAATGGAAAAACAAACCCACTTTTTTACTTATATTTAAATATATTAAATGAATGTGCATTTATATAAAAAAGAATTAACCCTGACCACTATAGCTATCAAATTATAGGCGTGCTTTTTATTACAAGGATCAACGATATAACAAATTTGTGTGACAAAAATCCATTTATTATCTATTCGATTGATTATACGGCTTTCTTGACATTTTAATGGTGTCCTAATCATTTTAAATTAATTTAATCAAATCTGATTTACATATTTTATCATAATAAAAATGCACGTCTAATTGTAATTTTTCAAATTGACTAATTTTAAAATCAGCCGATCACTTGGTTGTTTCATATATCCTTTCCCTTTCAAAATTTGCCAAAGAAAAAACCAGCATGTTTTTATTCTCTCTCTTCTTTAATTATATTGATATCAGCAAGAATATGAAAAAAAAAAATGACCAATATTGTATGGGAAATGCTTTTGCTCACCAGTGAAAAATTATCCAACGTTCGCCCACCATTAACATAATGTCACATGTATAGAAAAAAGAGTCAAATACATACACACAAAAATGTGTAACTTTTTTTTTAAAATAAGCAGCAAACTTCTTGTCATTTTTTTTATAAAAAAGAAGTACAAAATTCAAACAACCAAAATCATTATCACATACTCACTATCTATAATCCTATACTAATCTATACCATCTTGATTTAAATTCAAAACCCAACAAAAATTACAAAATTAGTAAATCTCGCAACACTAGACACAATTGTCATCACAAACCAGTATCATACCTTGATCCGTACCAGAGTCCAATCTGAATCAATCTCATACCAGCAAAATATCCACAACCCCAATCAGCTCAGCTCAGAAATCTCGTCAGCATCAGAGAGAGCAACAATCGATCAACACAACATCGATTCACATCACAACGTCGATCAACCCTCTCAACATTCGGATTTGGAACATAATCCCGTTTGGTAACTGTGAGTTGATCTCGTCATCAACCTCGAATTTCCTAGCTCAGACCGTCAGCTTCCTCACAGACCAACACCACATCGTCAGACCTGAGATGATCAATAGCCACTATTCTGATCGTCATATCAGATCGCCATCACTCACAGATCGCCTCATATCGCCATGGTTGAGCAATGTTAATCAATCTCCAATCGCCATGGTTGAATCTTCACCATCGAAGGAAGACCATCTGATCTAATCAATCACCTTTTCTATTGTCTGAACTGTTCAATCACCTCTGTTGATTCAATCAATCACAAGTAATACACCTTTATTTGAGATTCGCAACCAGAAGGAGGGATAAAGAGAAGGAAAAGAAGAGAAGAGAAAAAGAGAGGGGAAGAAAGGAGGAGGAGAAGGTGACAGTGGGGAGACCATATGCGACCTCCTCTGCTAAGAGTTTTCAAATCACCTCTTTTTCGCCTGAGAGAGAGAAGATAACATACTTCCTTTAGTGAAAAATCTTTTAGATTTAAACAAATGTGTAACCTTGCATGCAAAGAGAAAAGTATCAATCTTGTATGAATTCTCCCATAGAAGTTTTAAAATGTTAAATTTTAGTAAAAAAACGTGTTAACCATATGACGGACAAATATTAAACTATTTTCTTTTTAAATTGGTAATATAATAAGCCACTGTATGTATTTAGTTCTGTAGCTAATTACTATTTTTTAAATAAATCTCAGACTATTATATATATGTACATATCACAGTTTACTAACACTACTACAAATTTGCATTTTAATAACGGGTCTGTAAGGCTTTTAATAGTGAGTGGAGGGGGAGACTATTAAAAACTCTACCATTCGCTAGGATTCTCAAAACGGGGCGGGTCGGGTATCCGTGGATCCGATTCGTTTGGATCCACGGATTCACGTATCCACGGGTACGGCGGGGCGAGTTTGCACGGGTCCGAACTCAAAACATCCAATCCGATCCGTGATAAATCCAGACGGGTTCAGACAAGTAGGGCATGGGTCGGGTCGGATCCGTCCAACTTTTCGATTTTTTTTTAATTTTTTCAATTTTTTTTGAATTTTTTTTAAATTTTTGAATTTAAAACTGCATATTATTTTAAGGAAATTTTTTCAAAATGCCACTACAAAACACTGCATTTGTCAAAATGCCACTACAAAATTCATATTTGTCAAAATGCCATTAAAATTCATCATGTATTTTATTTATGTCATTATCACTATTTTATTTCAATTAAATAATTCTAAACTTTCTAAATGACAAAATTATCCTTCCTTCTTCTTCCTCTTCTTCTCCAGATCCTTCCTTCTTCTTCATGTTCTTCTTCAGATCCTTCCTCTTCTTTATGGCAAACTGACATTGTCTTTGCGTATAAAAATACTGGCATATTTTTAGGCTGAACCTCCTCAAGAAGTGGCCA
>CAXKVX010003549.1:0-26377 GCA_964058865.1 Eleocharis quinqueflora | reverse complement strand
TCTAGGCAAATCGAGAAATCCTTGAGTCTTGCTAAAGAAGATGATCAAGCACAAAAGATGACAACTCAATCAAAGGCCAAGACTACAAGCACACAAGAATTAGAGGCCTCAAGCCGAGTTAATACGGTAGTCTTTGACCTTTCTAAACTTCATGATGAGATTAATGATGATGAGTCTTGTGACTTGGATGAAAGACAAGAATTTTTCAATGTGACCAAACTTAAAGAATTACTTGTTGAGTCCAAAAAGTTTTTAGATGTTAAGGATGCTATGATTGATGATCTCAAATAAAAAATTGAAATTCTACAAAGTAGGGTTAATGACATTGAGACCAAAGACAATTTTAAAAAAGAAAAAGAATTAAAAGAAGCACATTCTTGATCTTCTAAATTTATTAAGTTTGTTAAGTTTTCAAACAATGACACTAAAATTGACTATGACAAGATGTATATTGATCAAGGTCCACATGATAAGACCAGTCTTGGATTTGTAAAAGAACAACCTCCTAGAATTGAAAAGCAATCTAAGACTAATGACAAACATATTCAAGCTAAGAATTATGCTTACAAGTATGATAAAAGATACAATAAGAAGACTAAGTTTACCAAATCTAATTTTAGAATGGTGGTACACAAACCAAGAGTTAGAAATGCTTTTAGGATTACCAACCAACGTAAAGCTCAACCAGCAAAGCTTTATGTTAATGATAGGTATGGTAGATTTCATGAGCTATACAAGAATAATAAACTTGGGAATAATTTTGAAAGAAAAATGTTTGTAAATGTTTTTCAACCAAGACCTAATCCTAAAAATGTTATGAATAATCATAAGAATTTTAGTAGCAACTTTCAAAATAAGAAATTCAATATGAATAGTCAATCAATATCTCATCCAAGAAACATAAGAAATTTTCATGACAAATATAGATTAGTGATGAGTTATTGGAAACTAATTATCAATAACAACAATGTGTTGGATTAAACTCATATCTTATTTGACAGTTTGCAAAATAATTAAACTACTAACCTTGTACATGAGTTTTGGTGAAGATGCAGGTTAAAACAGGTACATGTCTTGGACAAGTCAAGAGATGACTCAAGTCATCAAGAGACGGCTTCAATGTGCAATACAGAGCATAGCATTACAATAATGGTTCAAGACCCGTTATAACGAGTCACTAAGACATTATAACGGATGCCCAAGGCGTCATAACGCCTCAGGAGGAGTGAGAAGCTGCATAAGCTAGAATTTCTCGAAGTTAGTGTTACTATAATGCTTTAGGGAGGCGTTATAATGAGTCACCACCCGTTATAACGAGTGAGCAAAGCGTTATAACGAGATCCTGAAGAGTTGGTCCACAAGACAGCTTCACAGAGACAAAACAGGCAGAAGTTCAAGGCGTTATGGAAGAGCTGTAACACCATGAATAGTTTTTGAAGATCCAAGATCTCAAGAAGTGCTCAGTCTATATAAAATGCTCTCCATTTCAGCAAACCCGCTGTACGAAGTACTACACATAAAACGCTACAGAAGAACAAAACTACGGAATCAATAATGATCCGGACTTTGCTTCAGGCTAGGGAGTGTACACTGTAGAGGCACAGCCGTGTGCGCGCCAAAATAATTAATTATCCTATTATTTTATTGGTCGATCTGTACTTAATGCATGGAGTTTGTGCACTATATGCCCCACGTTTTGCTCGTGCAAGGGACGCTAACACTCGATCTCCATCTTCTACACATACATCACCATCACATTTATTCAAGCTACTGTTTTATTTTCATGTTCTCTCCAAAATTGTGGTTCTAATGCCTTTCATATATCTCAACCAATAAATATATAAATCACATATTCACATGCATACGTTTTCGGTTAGTAGATGAAAAAGAATAGCAAGTGGAGATCATGATTAATTGCACTTCTCATCTACCGTTACAATTGAAATCTTGTCATTTAACTAATAAAGTTTTTAAATGGAAATGGAGGGAATCTGGTCAATTCACCTCCAAATCTGCCTATAGATTCTTAATTAACTCAGGTATCATATCGCAAGCGGCATCGTACGTATGGAGTGCAAAGACACTTCTTAAAGTAAAAATATTCGTATGGACGACACTTCGCAACAAGCTGTCTACAATGAAAATTATTCAAGAAAGACAAGACAGACACATCGAAACTTGCATGCTCTGTCAAAATAGAATTCTAGAGACAACTATACACCTCTTTCTGATGTGCTCTTACTCATCTCAAATCTGGCATAACCTACTATCCTGGACGACTACCACGACCTCAGATGACTTATTCTCCTTCTGGATATGGAACATGAAGAATCTCTCCACAATGATAGTAGCCCACTGGGACTCACTATTCTTCGCAACTCTCTGGAGCATCTGGAAAGTGCCCAACCGGCATCTATTCTCAGCGAAATCAAGACCACAAAACCTCCTAGTTATGGAAATAGAAAAGAAAGCGGCTCACTGGATAGCATATTGTTAACTTAGGAGACTTAATATGTATTTTACTTCCACTTTCATTTTATAATATGTATATATTGTAATAAATCTTTTTTCTTTCAATGATAAGTTCTAAGTAGGCCAAGTCTACTTTCCTCAAAAAATAAAGTTTTTAATTAAAGTACGATAACATGTAATATATCTATGCAGTAGAAGATCACATGCATACAAAAAACATACAGCCTATTAGTATTATGTAACTAACACTAGGTGTAGAAACTTCATATATATCATATTAGACAATTTGTCAATTTGATAACATCACTCTGTTATTTAATAAATTTATAAGTATTCTAGTATCTTATTATTATTATTATTATTATTATTTTATTTTTGACGCAAAATATACAAATGCTTATATTTTACTTCATATTTTTTCAGAATATAAATATGCTATTATATTTGCATATATATAGCACACAATGCGCTACGATACGACTTGCATGAATAAATGAAACCAGGATTTAAAACATCCAATTGACCCTCATATTAATCTTCAGATCGCATTGTGCCAATATTACATTAATTATAATATTTATTAGAAAAAAAACAAAGAGACGTTTTGAGGCTTGAAATTTTAAGGAGGTAAAAATGATTGTTCGAATATTAATTTCACGAAATAATAGATTTCATAGTAAAATTCAGAAGTGGCTACTTTATTTATATGAACAAAAGATTTTTTAAACTTCAAAATAATATTATTATTATATATATATCATGATATTTAATAGATTGAGCAACAACAGATCCACATCAGTACGGGACCACCAATTTCCTTTCACATGCAATGTTGATCTCAATCATTTATTGTGCAAGAAAATTGGTTCTTTTTCCTGTATTAATTTGATACCTTTTTATTATATTGTCGATACTTGGTAGGAATGCTATGATCACATGAGTCTGTATCTGTTGTTATTCTACAGGGGTAACATGATTTTGTTATTTCAGATTCGATAATTCAATTAAAATGGACGACACTGATGCGATGTATCAGATCTACGTAATTATACAATTTATTTGCGAGATTAAATACATATCGCCAAATCTAAAATAATAAAGTCCTGTTATTTCTTTGAAATAACAACATATATGAAATCTGACAACATAACCAATGATGCAGGTCCACAAGCATTGGAGCAGGATAGATTTTATATTCAAATATATTTAGAGATATCTTTCTAAGAAATGGCAAGTTGGAGTAAGGCATTCAACATTCTCAACTAAAACAATTAATATCAATGATGCAAGTGGCAACCAACATAGTACATATAGCATAAAATAACCAGAGGCACTGTTTAGGAAAAACCGGTTCAAAGGCTTGCTGTCATCATATCTATATTTTTTATTATTTAATAAAATTTAAATTAATATATATATATACATATAGAGGAGGAATTTGTAGCCGTCAAACTTCCAACAGCTCCATGGTAGCAAATGTAAATGATCGATTTGGACCGTTGAAAACATTCTCCATATTAATATAGACTTGGAAACTAAATTTTACATTTTTTTGAATTTTTTTACTATTTTATCGGATGGATTGAAAATTTATTTATTGAACGATTCACAAACATCCAATTTTCAACCCTTTCGATAAAATAGTAAAAAAATTCCAAAAAATATAAAATTTGGTCTCCAAGTCTACATTAGTATGGAAAATGTTTTCGACGATCCGGATTGACGATTTACACTTGGTATGATGGAGCGATTGCGAGCGGCTACGAAATTGTTGGCGGCTACGGATCCCTCCTCTATATATATATATATATATATATACAGTTCAGCTAAAATACTTCATAAAGCACCAAGTTGCATATACTTTAGACTCGTATTTCGAGATACAAAGTGTAAGTTGATTATAATTATTGATGGACTGATTACGATCAATTAATGTATATATGTGTCTTAGCGTAAAGTCAGAAATATTATTTGAACTAAACCCAAATTAATTTGGATCAAATTCCAAGCAAAACAGCACTACAGAAGATCTATTACGGCCGCAATACAGTAGGAGAAGATGGCAACACAATATGCTAGTTTTTGGCATGATTGATTGCGGCCGCAATGGATCCCATTGCGGACGCAATGAGATTCATTGCGATGGCAAGAGACTTACTATAAGGCATGTTTTGACTGCCTAGCTCCCGGTATCTTTCTGATTAGATAATTTAACTTTTGTACTAAATTCATGAATGTATTCACAACAGTAAATATTAGAATTTGGTAGAGAATTGAAGAGAATATAATTACAAATAATTGATGAATATTTGATAATTAATTTGTCACATTTCCAAGGTACACCTAAACCCCTATAAAAGATCTCGGTTCTCCAAATGTTAGGGGTACTGATTTACAGTAGAAATTCACTGTTGATAGGGCACATGAGTTGTGCATAGCCAACCATATACTCTTCATTAAGTATTGGTACTCTGTCGGAAATTTCGTGACCGTCAGAGAAAAGAAAGGCAACCCCGCATCGTTTGGAATGACTCGTCGGGAAAACACGACGTGAAGACGCTTCCACGAATCAAGACATCTCCTTTGTTGATCAAGACAAATATCAGAGACAACAAAGGAGATGGAATGTAAGTACTGCTTCTGCTTTTGTTTATTTCATTCATGTCGCAATGGTATTTGAATTGATTGAATTGCAATTGTTTTAGATTAGAAAACAGTTTATTATGTGATACCCTAACTTGAATTGCACCAATTAATTATCCAACAACTTGGTGCTTTATGAACTATATATATAGTTGGACTAGAATGCTTTGCAAAGTGTACATCGCCCCGTACTTTGCACGCACATCTCTAGTTCCATAGCTCAAACTACCGATCTAAATCATTGGACTTGATCTCCATATTAAAATCTCGATGTTAACTGAATATTACATTTTTAGATTTATTATTGTTATTTTTTGAAGTGATGCAAAAATTGCTAATCTAACTTTTTTAACCATCCAATAGAAATGATTTTGCATCTATCTTAAAAATTGCAAAAAAATTAAAAAAATGGAAAATTTGTCCACTAACAAAATTTCAATATCAAGTTCAACGATTTGAACTAGTGATTTTGAACTTTGAAAGTCCAAATGCACGTCCAAAGTACGAGACAATGTGTAGTTAATTTACAAAGCATTAGTTCTAAGTGCAACTCTCTCTCTCTATATATATACAAGCATCGTCAAATGTCCAAGCATCATCAAACTAATTAAAGATTATTATAATCTCTCCAATATACCAATTAAAAGGAGGTTGAAATGTCATATTCTTTTATGCATACATTAAAGGAAGTGACATAGATCAGACCAATGATGAACTTAGGAACTTCCAAACGATATTAATCAAATATAACCAACAAAACATATTGACGCATTATTTTATAAAGTTGAAAACTCATTGTACTTTATAACGTATCACAAATTTCAAAATGCAAAATCATCGATTCGAATTGTTAAAAATTATGTACATAAAAAAATATTTTAGAATCGAAATTATATATATATTTTTTATTTTCTAACGATTTTATCGGATGAATGAAAATTTCTTGATTTAATGATTCGTTACACCTCCAATTTAACTAACTTTTCAGACATCAAAATGCTAAAAAGAAGTCCTAAAAACTATATAATTTGTTTCTAAGTGATATTTAATAATGAATCGATCATTTGTAATTTAAAGTTAATTCAAATCAAATGTGCAAAAAAATGGTACTTTATAGAGTATTTATTGTATGTGTTTGTTCAAATTTAAGCCTCAAACCTCCATTCATATTACAACCAATACAAAATTAGATAAAAAAGTAAAAACCATAATCAAACCTCATTTTAGTGTAAATTAAATTATCACCCAGACAAAACAAATATAACTTAAAAAAACAATAATTTCAAAGGACACTAAAAACAACCATAAAATTCCAACATTTGTAAAAGTAAACACTATTGATGATGTGCTTGCTTTTGATTTATTCTTGTCTCTAGCTTGAATTTCTCTGGGATGTATTTGGCTTGCATTGTTGCTTTCATCGGCGGATATGATTTTGTTGATTTTTCATAGCTTAATTTCTACATGGCAAATGATGAGTTGAACTTGAATATACATTTAAAATAAATATTTGTCGCAATATCGAATCAATTTACTTGAAATTTGAATAATCACAATAACATAAATACAACAAAAAGAGATTTAGCAAACTATCATGAAGTAACGATTGTTGTAGAAATTGTTAAATATTGCTGGCAGAAGTGTTAAAAAAATTCTGAGGATACGCCAACGATTGTTTTAAATAATTGTTGACTTTTCTTTTTAGGATTTGTTTTGTCAAAATTCTAACGGTTTTTGAAATAATCGTTATTGTAGCTCCGCCTATGCTAGTGGTTATTTATAATAATCGTTGACTTATCTCCAACTCTAGCTTAAAAATGAGTGATTCGCGACTGTTCTCCCTCGCTCTCTTTCTCACTGATCACCTCCACAACTTCTCAGACTTTCTCTGCCCTGTCTTTCCCACCGGACCGCCTCCACACCTCTAGCCGATCTCTTCTGCTAGAGGATGTGGAGGTTATCAAGATCTCTATCACACACACCTTTTGTTTTCTGCCACTCGTCGACGCCTTGGACATGAGAATGATCAACTTCGTCAGATCATCCATGTCCTCTATTGATCTCGTATTTTTCTCTTATCACCGAAGATCGTTGTCGTGGTTTTCTCCTATCGCCATGCGTTCTCCTCCTGCTTCCTTATGATAACTTTTTTATTTTGTTAAATATTGTTGTTGTTGTTGGTATACTTATTATTGTTGTATTTAGGTCTCATTTTTGTGTTGTTTGTTTTTGCTTGCTGGCATATACTTGATGAAGCTCATGTGCTTCATCATAAATTAAGAAGAGATTATTTAATTAATCTATTTTTTATTTGACATTCAATGCACAACTACATAAAAAGCACTAACTTGATTGTATTTATGTATTTTTGTAGGTAGCATCTTGCAAGAGGTGTTGGAGGACAAATATTTGTATTCTTTCCTCCAGAAGTGTCAGATTTGAGGGAAGGAAGTACCTTAAAGGAACAAAAACCTCCCCTATGAAGAGGATGTGCTATCTTTTAGTCTCTTTTTTCTAGTTTGGTGCTTTATTTCCATTTTATTTTGTTGTTTTCTTTATCGTGGTCATAAATTGTAATCAGACAGTTCTGTAATGAAAATTATGTTATATGTTTATATGTTTAATAAAAAATGTTTGTGATGGTATAATCAGTTTAATTGTATATATTTTCTAGCAAAATTAGGGCTAGCTACTATATATAAACATTAAAAAAATTAAAGACGTTAGGTAACAGTTATTTAATCACTACTAGAATTTTTTTTCCACAACGAGTATTTAGAGGCTTATACATCAGTTATCTTACGTTATAAACACCAGGGTTGCAAAGGTAAGCTAAGATCCGTCATAGATTAGAAGGCGTAGAAGTGAAAATCTTCCCTTTGTACCCTTTTTTATTAATCAATATCCGACGTGGAAGGTTTAATATTTTTTTATAGAAAATTTCTCAACGACACCTTTTGCTATTCTACACCTTGTTATGACATGATATCGTGTGTATATATACTCTATATTACATCAATTTCTTTGTTAATACCCTTCGTAGAACAACAACATTTCTAGAAATATTTTTGTTGCTTACATGACTAGTCCATTTCAAATTGCTAGCCCGCCAAAATTAATTCACTAAGGAATAATATATCCATTTCACTTACCATATATATATATATATATATATATATATATATATATATATATACAAACACACTGTTGTGTACACAACAATTAATAAAACAATCACGTCATGTCATCCACATTAATCAAACATGATTACATATTCAGAGCATGCAATATATCAAAAGTATCACCAATCAATAGTAAAATAATTAATAATTCATGACATAAAAAATGTGTACACATCTTGTTGGATTACAATATTTTTTTATGTCAGTAGTTAGATGTAATTAAATCACACAAATGTATTGTAGTATATAAATATTTCGAAAAAGAGATTAGAAAATCAAACAACTTCAAGAATGAAATTTCTCCTTTTCTTTTCCTAGTTGATAATCTAGATATATGAGTGCATCATGTATTGAGCATGCACTCCTAAGGTTTTGCAAGTTGTCAAAAAGAAGAGTTTGTTGGAATTAGTTCAACATTGTTTGACAATTTGCAAAACAACACTGATATAACATTTGCAAAAGTTTAGTTGTGATGTTTGTAGGTGCAATTGACCATTTATGATGTCTAAAACATGTAGAATAAGTCAAGAACATGTAGAATAAGTCACGCAAAACACAAGGATGCAAGAAACATGAAAAACATAGAAAAACCAAACCTTGCGTTACAGTAACGTTAGGAAAGGCGTTATAACATAAGTGAAGGCGTAATAACATAATCTAGGGCGTTGTAACGCTTCTGTATAAGATGGGCCCAGAAGTTAGAATGTCCGAAGATAAAAATGTCAAGAAAAATCGAAACATGTGTTATAGTTACTCATTGGTAAAGAGTTATAACGCCATGAGAGGCGTTATAACAAAACTCATGGCGTTATAACGCCTTGTCGGATTTGGACCCTGAAGTCGGCTACAGTGTAGAAGAAGGACATTTGAGGAAAATTGCAATGATGTCATAATGCACTGGTATTATGTTGTAATGCTTGATCTTATTTTGACACCTTGAAGATCTGTGTAAGTTTTACTCCTATAAGCATTTCTTTTTAATTAATAGAAAAGATATATATATTTTGTAAAATAATTGTTTGTGTTCTAGTTATACTAGAAAGAACGATCGATATAGAATTTACCATCGCTTTAGAATTATTCTGTACCGTTCTTTCTAGTACGTCATTTTTTTCTTTTACAAAATATATATGACTTTTTGTTAATAAAAAAAATATCTTGCAGGATTAAGACACGTATTCCATGATCTCCATAATCGGGCTGGAGATATTACAGGGGTACACTGTAATGTACCCATGAGCTTTTACGTCTATAAACGCGAGATGTCAAACCTTCATTGGTTGAGAGGTCGCTTTTAAAAAAGTGTGGTGACCGGAAGTAGCCGGTGGTAACAGTCGCCGCATTCGCAACAGTTCCTTGCCAAAACCGGAAAAAAGGCAACGGAGAATACGAGATTTAAGGAAATAATAAAAAGTGGTTTAAGGTTACCGTAGTCGGTAGGTTACCGGAAGCAGAAAGGTTTAGATGTTTAGTGGATTAGTGGGTCCCATCATGTCATGACTCATGAGGTATTGAGGTGCATGTGGGTCCCCTTTTCTCCCCTTCCGTTTGTTTTCTACGGCCTGGGATTTACTTAGATCAACTTTTAATTGAGGTTAATTACTTAAATTAGGGGTGTTTTTGTCATTTTCTACTGTCTTTTTTTTTTGTCATTTTCCACTGTTAAAGATGCGTTCTTTCTTTCTGCGTTTGCGGTAGTTCCGTAGTTGAGAAGATTAAAGTATATCTCGTACGAGGTGATATGCTTTGTTATTATTTGCTTATTTTGGCTATATGTCCTTGGAATTTTCTCAATTTACATATCTCAGATTCAACCTCACTTGCAATGAAATATGAAAATTGATGCAGTCAATGAATTGATCTCTCTCAGATTCACCCTCAATTTAACAAAAGTGAATGACCAAAAAGTTGACATAATCAAATGATATTCAAATTGTATTTTTTTTATTTGTTTTATTGTTATTTGTTAGACTACAAGCTGTTAAAATTTGTCCTGTAATATGTTTATATATTTTTAATTTACCTTAAATTGATTTTAAAAATCATTTTGAAATTGTCAAAATGATTTCTTGTCTTCCTCCCCCGTAATATTTACTCTTATAATACTAATATTGTTTAAATTTAGCATATGATGATAATACTCAGTAATTATTATAAAATATTATTATTGTTGCAAACAAAATTATTTTTTTTGGATTTTTTTTTTTTGCAATCAAAGTAATTTTGACAAAAAAAATTAACGGTCCACATAAAACGTGTACTTTGTAAAGTACAACAACTTTGCACATAATATTATTAATTTTCTCTCGTTATAATATTGTTGGTACGATAAATATAAACTACGATGAAGGTTGTATTCTAGAGAATTCAACAAATTTACAACTTGTTCAATCCAAATAACTCGTGTGCAATAAATTGGTTAGGTGAATTTTTCGTCGAGTTAATTAATCTAAAGGAATTTCCTTTCTAGTGTCGAGTTAATATTTTTGAACGGTCCATTAATATGGCTATTGGGAAAAGAGTGTGTGTTGGGGGTTCATAAACAACAAAAAATAGTGTTTATTAATAAATAAAGTGAAGCCAGAATTTTAAATTGGGAGTTGTCAAAATTTGAAATTCAAATTATGGAGATTATCAAAGTCTGTAATTTAATTAAAATATTCTGTAATCATGTACAAGTGACCGCACTTACCAAAATATTTGAGGATGTCAAACCTCTTCAGTATCCTCTTAAATCCGTCACTATTGACAGATAGAGTCAAATACCCTCTACAAATTTTACCGATGATCAACGATGCAAGTATTACTTGCTCTCTTAAGTTTTTTTTTTTCACTTTTTTGTGATTTACGAGCACTTTTTCCTGCTTTTGATGTGTGGTGACTAGCTGCCAAATAAATTTAGAGACATAACTATTAATTGCGTCCTTCTCAATAAAAACAATCGGACAGACCTCTATTCTCGAATTGGTAAAATAAAAATAAACAATTTGAAAAGTGAATATAATAAGAATAGTTTGCTGAATTATACATGGGACTCAAATAGTGTTGCTTCAATAATAAAATAACATTTTAAATTGAATTAAAATAATCCTAATGTACTATTCGCTAAGATGAAAAAAAAAACATTTAGTTGAATATATAATAATAACATCGATGACAATAATAACGAAGACCTTGCTTCCATTGATATTTAGCAACCCATCGTAAGATTTTTTTATAACGTTTCATGCATCATTTTGTTTTCAATGAATTTTGTATTGGAAAATGTTCCGCCTTCGATTCTATCAACGATTTTCACTGAATGCGCTCAATTGAGTTCTGACGAAAATTTATTTTACTTATGATGCATGTTGTTTTCTTTATTATGTATGTTGTTTTTGTTATTGTGCATCTAATAACATGCATAACAGTTAAAATATTTATGATTTATATGTTAAGTTCCTTATGTTTTTTTTTCTATTTATGATTTATTATGTTTTCGTTATTATATATGCATGATGTTTTTGTTATTATGCATATTATTTGTATTATTTTGCATGTTAACTACTTGCATAATTAATAAAAAAGACGACATGTATAATAACAAAAACAACATGCATAATAACTAGAACAATTTTTAAAATTAATGCAATTGGATTCGTCTAGTCCGCATCGATAAGCATAGCGATCCGCGTCGATGAGCGTAGCGACATTCATTTTCAGTGGAGCGTTCAGTCAATTATATGCATAATAACAAAAACAACATGCATAATATAAAAAACAACATACATTATAACAAAAAAAACATGCAAACTGATGAACTCAACTGGACTTGTCCTATTGACGATGGAGAAATCAATGAAGAAATTGGTATATCAGCTCTCTTTTGAATTCCACACGAAAATGCGGATTAGAAATTAATGAAACCTACTGAATGACTAATTCAACATGTTGGAACTGATTTTGATAACAAGTGATATGTTTATAACATTTTATTAAAATTTGTTTAGTATAAAATTAACCGTCAAAGTATTGAAGGTTTATGAATTATTTTTATGCATTCATTTTTAGGTAAATTTTGCTTGATTTTTTAATAAACGAATTAAAAAGTTTAAAAAATTGACACGTAAACAGATCATTCGTTACGTAGATTGATTTCAAAGGTTCAAAATTATTATTTGAAATTAGTTTCCTTAATTTTTTGTTAAGTTCACTAACATTCTTGACGAGTTTAATTAAGATCACGCCAGTTTTACTCTATATATATAATGTACGGTTGATGATTATGATGACTTGAAAGTAGGTTTTTTAATATTGTTTTGTTTATATATATCAGATTGTCTGTATGGACAATGCTAAATTTTATATTTTTAAGGTAAGATAATATTTCTTTGTATAATGATTTTGCAATTATCCAATAAAATAATATAAAAAAGAAAATGTAAATTTTGATCTATTTAATATGAACTATTTTAACTATTCAAATCGACTATTTCAGTTTGAAATTAGAAATGTAATTGCGAAAGTTTGAAATTAGAAATTTAATTGTGAAGTAAAAGGTCGGACATATTAAAAGCTATATATTTATGACCATATATATATATATATATATATATCATAAATATATTGTTTAATTTCTCTGCGTGAGATGTATTAGTGTTCAAGTACAACGCACCAAATTAACTTATAAAATATTAATCACTGTTGAAAATTTCAAGCCGCTTTATATTAAAATATGCAAATTTAAGACTTGTTTTATTAAGGAAAATGATATTACATTAATAATTCAGACCAACCAGTGAGAAATTTTTGAAATTTCCTTCGCTTTAAACCACCAATTTATATCCTCTTACGCTCTTTCTAAAATCAGATTAAACAGTGAAAATTCTCTCAAAATTCAAACATATTTATTGAGATTTCTTAACCAATACATCAAATTTTCAGGTTGCAAGGGGAACTTGACTTCCCAACTAAACCGTCCTTTAGTTAAAAAGTAGAAATATCAATTAAAAAATTAAATCTATTGACACCTCCACTATGTTTATTAGTTAATTCAAGATGCGCCAATATTTGGCGAAGAAGAAAATAATTTAGAGATAAATTATTATAGAATTTTTTTTCTGTTTGACTCTCAAAAAAATAAGAATTATATTCATAACTCTGTTTTCAAACATTTGACAACTATGACCATATTTTTCTGCGTTCAGCGTTCAGAATAAACGCATGCGTTCGACAAAAATGATTAAGTATGATGCAAAATTTCAAATCTGCGTTCACGTCTGAACGCAACGTTCAGGCAACGTTGTGAACGATACGTCTAGACGAACGTTCAGACACTACGTTCAGACGTGAACATAGATTTCAAAAGTAATTGATATTTTTTTTGCTTCGTAAACTCGGATGACCTCTTTTTCTGAATGCGTGCGTCCATAAAATACTTATGAACGCTGAACGCAGAAAAATAGAATCATGACTGTCAAATGTATGAAAATGAATCATAAATGTAATTCTTATTTTTTTTTTTAGAATCAGACTGCAAAAAAAAAAATTCAATTATTATACATATAACTCAGAGGTTTATTTTCAATCTGTCGGCATGTCGCATTTTGATTTGACCATTTCACCTAATAAATAAACAACGAAATCTAGCATTCCACCACCAATTATATATATTTTTTTAACCTCTCCGTCGTGAATCACCTCGGAACAGAAAAGTACACATTTGATGCAAGGTATATATTAATTATTTAAAAATACCAACATCATGGTATGAAGTATAAACTAATTAACATATAAATATTATTTTTGCAAATGGCACCTACGTGGATAGTGTCTGTCCCTTTGTTCTTCCTGCACGTTTATTATACAATAGTCAATTTTGAGTGCTACCTCCAAAAATGTCAAATACATGAACCTACCTCTTAATTGATTGTTTAAATATAAATCATTTCCTTGATATTTATTGCCGAATTCCAATAAAATAGTTTACATTTTAGTTAGTATATTTGGTTTTCGACCCGAAATTTAAGAGAAATTTATACTTCTATTTATTTTAGGCAAAAGTTTAAATACTTGAAAAGATGAGTATAGTCTTAGTTTATAACTTTATATGAATCATTCAATTCATTCAGATTGATAAAAAGTGATTTACTTTAATTTTATTGTATTTTTCAATAACTAATGTTTCACCAATTTCCGACAATACGACCATGGAACTGTGTCAATGCTACAAGTTTTTGGAAGGATATCAAAGCAGTGGTGGCGTCATTCATGGCTCCAATCTATTTTCAAATTGGAAAGGTGAGGGGGTATAATGTTGGAATGATAGATGACACGATGACCATCTTACATGAACACTTGTAAAGGCGAAGCTAGCGAGCAATTTCAATCTGTTTCTGAGGTGCAACTTTTAATTATAACATCTACACGATGATCGATTATCATCAATTCATCATTCAGATGTTATTGGTGATTAAACTTAACAACAAGATGTGCATGCATGTGTGGAGAATGCATGCACGCCTCATCAATTTACATGGTCAGATTAATTCATGTACTCTTTCATATATACTTGTTGCTCCCGCATGCAAATGAGATCGGTACTGATATCTGTATCTGGAAACTGGGGTTGGTCGATGATGTGTGTCGCCATTTTCGCTCGGTTGATAAACAAAGATAAAATATTAACAGTACTTAACAATCTCAGAAAAATGGAGTATGCATTGCCGATGCGCGTGTCGCCATTTGTGCAACCAGGCGGGGGATAACACAAAACACTTGATCAGGCACTGCCTTCTGACAATTAATACTAGTTTATGATAAGCTTACACAAAACACGAGTCATGACTTTCAAATGAGCACTCTATATATCTACTGACACGATGGCACACAATCAAATGAGAATTACTATTCAATTTGTGGTATGATGGAAAAGTTGCACGTTTTGTCATCATTATACAATTTGAGGGCTTGACCTTAAAAAGAGGATGCGAAAGAATAAAGAAGATAATAGTGTACTTCCTAGCTCTTTCATTAAAAGTTATCTTCTACAGATGCGAGTGCGAGTATCGAATATGATATGAGTTCGGCGAGACTTCAATTTTAAATTTTTTTGAATACGAATGCGGCTATATATAATAAATTTAAAATAAAAAATAAAAAATATTATAAACAAATAGATTTAAAAAACAAAAACAAACAAATAAATAAGTACCCAACCGCACCCGAGCCGCACCCAAGATCGCACCCAACCGGTCAAACCTATTAAAATAATCGGGTGAGCCACATGACACACCCGATACGCACCGATGCCGCACCCACACTCGGTACGCATCCGATACCGATTCTTCTGGATATTAGAAGAACCGGGATAACAAAAATTAAAAGTAACGACTAGTCACTGAAAACCACCATCTCAAACTGGTGCCATTTCTCCGTCTATATACAGTACTTTACGATCTTAGATCCTTTCCTCGAATTCTTTGTTGCTCGATTTCCTTGATCTCTTAACCTTTCATCAAGTCGAAGTGTGCATTCTGTCTCAAACCCTAATCGTTACTATTCTAAATAAAGGTAAAGATTCTCTTATTTTCGATTATTTTTTCCTTGTTTATTTAACTTCTATTGAGTTTTTAAACTCATTCTAATATCTTTGCTAATCACTGACGGATTCTCTCAAGGATGCAGCGAATGAGAGTTTAAAATGGATCTAAAAAAAGTAGAGTTTTCACTTCACGGTTGTTTGAAAGATTTCATTTTTATGGAATCTACAAAGTAGATATTTCAAATAATGTCATATTTTGTTTTAGTTGCATAAAAATAGGGATGCATTCTACTAAATATTGTCAATTCTATTTACTAGAATAACTAATAAGTTTTGGTTCTTTCTTATCAGGAGTTTCACATCTCAAGAAAATATCATATTATGTAGAGAAGATGAAATATATGCTAAGCCCTTAGTGTTTTTTTCCTAGTAATTTGTACTCCTTTTTCTTTTGTAAGAGTGATTTGTACTATAAAATTATGGTGGATCAATGATTTGTAATATATAATAATTGAATGAAAAAAATGAGTTGATATATAGATATTCTTGCTAGTTTTTGTTCAAATAGTAAAACCAAATGAGAGAAATATGGTAAAATCAAAGCAGAATTAGATTGTTTTTCAGCACATGACTCTTCAAAGCAGCGTATCTTGCTTGTACAATCATGTACTCTAGGATCGAAAAAGTGACAGTAGAATACGATTAACTGCTACCATTTTTACGTCATTAAGTGATCGGATGACGTCATCACATATCATCTGCCAGGGATGAGGTGCGACCAATCCAAGAGCAACTGTTTAGTATGCGATCATTTAGTATGCGACCATTTAGTATGCGACCAATCCATTTTTATGTCCGAGATATGCATCTGTGATCATTTAGTATGCGTTTTGCGACTGATTTATCAGTCACAAATACCTCTGTTTGCTACAGATGATGTAAGTGCAAAAAAGAGATTAATTCGACAACTTTATGATTCTTTTAACATATACATTTAGAAGTTATTTTTATGTACAATAAAAGAACTTCTCAACTTTTACAACAATTAAAAGAAAAGATCAAATAAAGATTTATAGTCGCTTTCTTAAACTTGTTGAATAATCATATTTTCCATCTAACGTACTTTGAACATCATTTGATGCCTCATGAAAAGACCTTGCATGAAATTAATTTGATTTTCTTTAATGTAATTAAATGAAAAGCACAGTTTGTATAATTTTAAGATTATGTTCATCAACTTCTTCATATTTAGAAAATGAAATTTTTTTATCTGTTTATAAATTTGTTGACAAGGTTGTCAATGTTGATTTTGACTTCTAATCTACCGTGACATGTTGATTTTGATCTCTCTGTTTCCGTCGCATTTAGTTTTCTTAATTATGTTGTACAAAGTTTTATGTGAATATACATGTTAATTCTACAAAGGAAGTTATTGTACATAAAAATAACACAGATCTAAATGTATATGTTAAAAAAATCATTAAGTTGTCGAATTAATCCCTTTTTTTTTTCACTTACATATAATATAATTTACACGTGTTGTGCATGAACGAAAACATTGTGATGAAAAATCATTTTCCTTTTTTAAACTTTGGAGTACAAATTAATAGAAAGAAAAAGAAAATGCGAGTAAGTTTTACTAAAAATAACAAAAACAAATAAAATAAAAAAGACGATAGGAGCATTAATTAAAGTTCACAGCCTCCATTGTCTGTGCACTGTACATAGCCTCAACTCAACTCAAGAGTTGATAGGTGTTACAAAAAAGGAACCTTTATTTAACCATCAGGAAATAGAAATTTCTGTATCAATCCCAACTTGCTATTTATGGAGATAGATAAAGGTAGTAACCAATTATGAACCCAAATTTAAGGCCTTTTATGGCTCCCCCTTTGTTGAGTTGATTCCCATTCATGTCAGATGGCTATGATTGGGTCTTGTCATGGTAGGTTTTAGGGTTTCAATCTCCATTGGCATTTATGAGAAATATTGGACAAATTGGGGTATTCTTTCTCCTATTTGAATTGAATTTTAATTTTTAAAGCAGAGCAATAATTTTGGTTGTCCTGAGTAAAATGTGCATGGATAAGTGTACACCTAAATGGCACCTTTAATTTATCTCATTTAATTTTTTTTTCTTTTTAAGTTAGGTGCTAATGTACATATATGCCAATGACTATGTTTTAAAGTTTTTTAAGTTCTAAAACAAATCACCATGTTCTCTTAATTAGAAATAAATACAATACAATATTTTGCTTTTTTACAATAAGTAAGATGTTTATGTCTTCTTTTATTTTGTAAATATTACTAATTTCTTATGTCCTCCTAAAATAAAAGGCACCCCACTAGCTAGTTTATTCTCTGGCAATTCCAATTTTTTTTTCTGAAGGAACTCAATGTTCATGTATATTTGTGTTTGTTGCACGTACTTTCAATCTTGGTTTTGATTTTGAAATGTAACTCGTTTGATGCACTTTAAAACATTTCAATTACATGTGTATAAAAGTTGTGCAATCCTAATCTTATTTCGATAGCTACAAGTGAGTTTATTAAATTTTAAATTTGGATTGTTCATTTTGTTAGCTCTTGATAACGGTTGAAATAACATTTAGATGATGTAATACTTTTCTTATGCATATAATGTGATATATAAAATATGCAATTATTTACTTAGTTTTATATTTAAGAAGTTTAGAAATATTTAATTAAAATTTAATTTTATAATCAATGATATGACACCAATGATCATGAAAATTAGATTTTCCTCCTTGTTCTTACTCGTCCTTACCTTAGATCGGTTGTGAATTTCTAAATTTGTTCTTTGAAGTGCACAACAAAACATATCAAACTATGAGAAATAGTTATATAATCTCTGAATTGAGTACGATTCAAAATTATCTTAGTAATTGATTGAAAAATATGGTAAAATGTTAATCCCTCATCTTCATTTTCAACTGGTTTTTTGTTGACAATATTAATTCTCACGAAATTAAGCTAAATTTCTCTCATTCTCTTTTCTTTTTTTATTTGTTAACCGATGTAAAAAAATTCACCGTCAATGTTGCCTTTATGGGTACGCACAGCAATTCAAGCTTCCACTGGAATCTCTCCTACAGTTCCTCCTGTTTGGCTGTTTCTTCCCTCTCCAGTCATAAAACCATCGGAGATCCATCTAACATATTTCAATTTCAAAGGTTTCATCTTATTTCTTAACAGAAGGGAGTTGAAGGGAGCATACCTAGATGGTATGAAACTGGAGAGGAAGTGATCCTGAGTCACAGTTATATTTCCTGTTCCGAGATATTTCTCCCTCTTGGAACTAAAGTACTAAACTATCAATAATTCAATACTATACTATAATAACACATAAAAACTAAACTTCTCCTCCTCTTTGGAGCAAGCCTTAAGGTTAACCCGCAATCGCAGGTCACCATCTCTCTTTTGTATTTATAATCCCTTTATTCTCTCTTCCCCTTCCACATCTTCCTTTCTTTCTTCTTCGCTCTATCTCTATCCTCTTCTTTCTTTCACCTTTTTTTCTCAGTTTCTCGGATCAGTACCTAAGTTCTTTAATATCGCAAAATTAAACCAACTTTTGATTATATACAACTAGTTGGAATGATAATTCGGGAAGTGGATTGAATTAAGGCCACAAATGTTCCGAAAGAACGACTCCGCTTTATCGTGCTTTTATCTCTACTTGCTCTGGCTCTTTTTCTTGAAATAGTGTAATCGATTGTGCCGTACCATTTATTATTTCCCAAAGAGGAAATAAATATCGCATTCTTTATTTTCGTTATCGGATCTGCTAACTGTCAAATTAACCGAAAAGAGCTCAGCATTAGAGCAACAAACTTAGAGAGTTCATAGCATTCAGAGATTTAAGATGTTGGATCTCAACCTAGCTGATTTCCAACCCTTAAGAACCCAAAATCGGGGCCAATACCCGGACCCGTTAGGAGAGTGCACCGGCAACTCAGGTACGTCGGATTCTTCGATACAAAACGGTGATGGATCATTGTTTCTTGGCCCGGCTGAAGAGAATTCGAGTTCGGGTACAGTGCCCGACAAGCGTGCCGGTCACGGTGCCTCCACAATCACGGCCACCCCGTTTAGGTTCAGCATATTGAATGATGTTGGAGGAAAAGAGGAAATGGAAGAACTGGAGGCTCCGGCGCATACGAGGCCGTTGTTTCCTCTGGCCACCGACTGTTCTTCCTCGTCTAACGTGAATGTTAGTGCAAATTCTCATGTGGAGCCCGGTACGCAATGGGCCGGGTTCTTCCCGTGGGATGCTAGAGCGTTTCAGCAGCAACTCCAGTTGCAGAAACAGCAGTTGCAGCAACAGCAGTTGCAGCAACAGCAGGTCCAGCAACAGCAGTTACAGCAACAACAACAACAGCTACAACAAAATCAGCAGCCTCAAGTGAAGAAGAGTAGGCGGGGCCCACGGTCCAGAAGCTCTCAGTACAGAGGTGTCACCTTCTACCGGCGAACCGGTCGATGGGAGTCCCATATTTGGTTAGTTTCCATTTTCTATTTCTTTCTCACAATTCTTTTTATTGATACTTTTGGATGGAATTATATGGCTTTAATTTTCAGTATTTTTTGTGAACTAATATGTATTTTTTGTTTGTTTCCAGGGACTGCGGGAAGCAAGTTTATTTGGGTAAAGAGTTTACAAAGCTTTTTATTTTCTCTTTTTGTTCTTTTCAAAATTTTGAGATGTAAATTGGATATTGACTTTATCCACTTCATTTTTTGTGTGTTAATAGGCGGGTTTGATACTGCACATGCTGCAGCAAGGTTAGATATATTTATTTCTTTCAACAGAAATACAAGAACCCTCTTAATTGCCTCATATCAGAAAACATAGTAATATATTGAAATATTCAATTTCAGAGCATACGATAGAGCGGCAATTAAATTTCGTGGGGTCGATGCTGACATAAATTTCAATCTGAGTGATTATGAGGAAGATATGAAACAGGTACAATTGCGATTGCATCTCATAATTAATCAAATGTCCTGTTGTTTCCCACACAAAATCTTAAATTATGGTTTTCACAGATGAAGAATCTGTCAAAGGAAGAATTTGTGCACGCGTTACGTCGGCAAAGCACAGGATTCTCAAGAGGTAGCTCAAAGTACAGAGGAGTTACGCTCCACAAGTGCGGCCGCTGGGAGGCTCGCATGGGTCAATTTCTTGGCAAAAAGTGAGTGTGCTTTTCCATCTCAAAGTTTCTCAATTTAACAATTTGTTTATCTCTTTGTGTATTGGTAACTTCCTTTTATGTTACTTGAGTCATGCTTAATTGATTCTCAGTTGAAAAGTCTGTTGGATATGTATAATCGGGTGTTTCTAATGGTCTTGTTTCTATTTTGGGAAATGGGTGTAATTGATATATATACATTCCGAGTATTTTCTTTTTCAATTTTAAGTTGAGTCTCTTTGTGAGTTAAATAAACCAAGTGACTTTTCAAACGCTGAGAATCAAAATTGGCGAAATAAGTATTTTACCAATTGGGAACATAATGGAATGGTGCAGGTACATATATCTTGGGCTATTCGACAGTGAAGTAGAAGCAGCAAGGTTGTGCACAGAGCACTGAATTTTGAAGACACTTTTTTCTTCTTATTTTAATTTCTTAAAGTTGAAAAACGCTTTTCCGACTTGAATTTTCTTTTTTCCTTTCTTTTGGGGTTTCAAAAATAGGGCTTATGACAAAGCGGCAATAAAATGCAACGGTAGAGAGGCTGTTACGAACTTCGAGCCTAGCACTTATGAAGGAGAGGTGACTGGGGAAAATGATGGCGAAGGTAAACATAATTTTTATGAGAAATTAGATCTTAAGTTTTTTTTTTTGGTCCTTCCATGTTGAATTATTCTAAATAAACTCTCAAAATGTCCTGATTTTATCATATACTGTTACAATCACCTATTTTTTATTTAATTGATTGTCATATTCTCAGCTGTATACACAAGAATAGTTGAAATGTTGTTTTGCAAATGTTTCCGGCTTATTAACATTTATTTGTGGACATAATTGTTATAGGTAATGAAGTAGATTTGAACTTGAGCATATCTCAACCAAATACTGGGTCCCCAAAGATGGATCAGAACTTAACTGGCAGTCAACTTCAACATGAACCCAAAGCAAGTAACTTCTTACATTTAACCTTTTTAGAAATGGAAAATTCTCCGATGAATATTGGAGTCTTAAGATTTGACAAGTAATTAATGCATTGACTTGGTTATTCTGTGCTTGAAAATTGAGCAAAACTAAGCCTTGTAATGTTTTGTGACTCAATTCGTCTGAAAGGATATTATTATTTTGTTTATTTGGAGATATCCTTTCTGTCAGCAGTTTCATCTGATTGGTGTCTATTTATTTAACTGTTTACTGTTCTAATTTTGTATCCTTTGCTAACTTGTCAATATCATAGTTATATCTTTTTTCCCCTTCCTTTATTAATTATCTTTTGAATTCAGGATGATCGTCCCTCTTCGCACTTAGCTAACCATGCATGGAATATATCATCACCTACACTTTTTTCAAACAATGAGGTAACTTATTTTTGGAAACTGAACGATATGTACCAGAATTCAATTGTACATAAAATTTACAGGTTTTCGTACATTTAATTTTCCATATAGATTGTCAACATTATGCATTCAATATCGAATGATTTATGCACAATAAGTTTCTGAAATTGGTATTTACTAACATATCTTTAATTTAACTTAATTCCTCATATTATCTTTGCCAAAGCTACCTTTTACTAGAATCCTAGTTGAATATCATTTCCAAAATTAATTTAGATTTGGGTATTCACATAGAATTTGTGTTGAATCAGTAATAAATAAGGTTTTGATAGGATGGCGAAAGTGTTGGTCTCTACTTGTTGGATGCTCCTAAATTTGTCAAACTTTTTGTTTGTTGATTCAAAATACTAGTTTATGTAGTTGTCGTAGCACACAACAATGTAAAAGAAACTTTGACCTGGTGAACAAATGCCGAAAATATCTTGGTCAACTGTATCCTTCATGGAACTTGCTGTGTGCGCATTAGGTGTGCGGTAGGTTGGGGGGTTGAAAATTGTGGTTTTCGGGTCATATAGCACTAGTTGCCAACCAGGTCCATATAAAAATCTTGGTAATTTAATGTTGTTAGGTTATATGTTCATATGTTCATATGCTTAAACCTCTAATTAATCAATTCAATCACAATGTTGTATAATTAAATTTAATGTGGTAGACGGATATTGTCTCTCATTGTCTTCCAAATGTTTGATTGGTAAGAACAGAAACTGGTAGTGAATCCTTGACCTCAAATTTAGTTTTCTTTCTGTCACATCTCTATGTAATCTCCGTTTTTCAACTTCTTTTTCAGTTTTATGTAACTGAAGTATGTTTATGTTATGCAGAAAGGAGGAAGAGATAAGAGGCCCGAAGCAGGAGTGCAATGTGTCCCGAGCTGGATAATAAGGCCACCGCCGGCAAGCGAAAATGAAAATGGAATAAGAATGGGAATGGAAAATATGAATACCCAAAATGTCCCTCAAGTGTACTCTGCAGCATCATCACGATTCTCTAACCCCCCTTCAACATCTTCTCTGCCTCTATTTTTCAACCCACTAGCTGCCTCTTCTTCCAGCTTTTATAACTTCAAGGATTAAATTGCAACTGGATGCACATATCACATTTTATTTGAATCTCTGTACTAAACATAGAAGGTCTGAATGTTGGTGATAGGATTTGTTTGCGAAGAAATTCCCTGGGGTAACCTCTTTTTATTCCTTTTTGTATATCTTAGGGATTTTTTTTGGTAGTCTGTAACTTGTGGCTTGGTGAATTGTATGCAATCTGTTAAATTAGAAATTCAAAAGCGTATTTTGATTTCAATTTAATTCTCTGCGGCTCTAAAAATGCCTTATCTTGCTGCCCTTTTGATCAAGACCGTCCAATCAAGTTTCCACCTTTCTGATTTAATAATAATACAAAAATCTCTCTTGCATTATATCAATATTGGTCATCCATTGAGATTTAATTCGACGATCCACACCAAAGAAACCACAAGATGCGGAGACAAAATTGTCGCAGAAGATATTCTCCCTATTATGATGTCCTTGCTATATAGCTCTTATCATTTAAATGTCCTTGCTATACTTCTCTTCTCTTCATATGTTCTTAGTTCTTGCACATCCATGACATCTCATCAATGCAAAAGATCAAATGTTAGTCGAGGACAAATTCTGTAGAGAGCAAATAAATGACCATGAGCACTTTATTGTGTACATCTTTTCTTGTTAATTTGTGTACTCCTTTTCATGCAAATTGGGTGGTGTTTTAGTGCGGTTTATGCCCTGACTGAGTTGACTACTAACTGTCCTTGATTCCTATCCATAACTATTTTCTGGATCGAATAAGTACTGATGCATGTATCATGACATGCACCAAAAGACAACATAAAAAGAAAAGAAATATGTTGTACATCCTCATGTTGAAATCAGATCGGCTAATACACAACTAATATTGCAGCTGCCACTAAAAGAATAAAAGATTAATAGATGGACGTGATGATGATCCTATATTATTACCGGCTAATCAAATAGCCAAATAATAAAAAAAAATTCATATCTTTGAACCAATTCTTTTTTATTGAAAAACTATGGAAGAGTCTATCGAAAAGAATAATTTAAAACAAACTATTTCAGAATTAAAAAGCAAAAATGACAAAAGTACATACATTAATGTTGTACTAAGAATTTTTTTTTGGTTTGACAATTTGTAAAATAAATACAAACTAGCGTGTATTTGTTGTGATTATGTGTGTAGGTACACAACACGTGCAAGACAAAATAAGACATGACAAGGCGATGCACGGTGAAGCATCTTGGAGACCTCGGAGCACTAGTACTTAGTCCTTAGAAGCATACGATAGATTTTTCTATTTCTAGATTTTTATTTTCAGGAATATAAACTTTGGAATCGAGTCAAAACAAGTCAAAACTGTGCATATCGATGCATATCGATCGATGTTACATATCAATATATCGATAAATGTGACAGTTAGTTGGATGACTAAGTACAGAAAATCAAAAAGGGCCATCATATGTTTAAGAGCTATATCGATGCCTTGATTTCATATCGATTGGCTTATCGATTTATCAATGTACCATATAGATATATTGATATTTCTGCTTAGCATACTCGTTTTTGACTAAGTCACAAGAGAACTTTCTGACGGGATCGTCACAGTTAAATCATCATATCGACTTAACTATCGATGTATTGATATATCCAATCGATATATCGATATGCATGATAACATACCTCCTTTGTTCTGTACAACTATTCAAGGAATTTATCTCTTTATCTTATTTTTAAGAAAACTACCTACACCCATTCTTACAATCTGAGAGAGATCAAAGCTTCATTTTAGCTTTTTCAACCATCATCTAATTGTTGTACTAATAAACTTTTTTGGTTTGATAATTTGCAAAACAAATGCAATGTAACGTGTATTTGTTGATATTATGTGTGTAGGTACACAACACGTGCAAGCCAAAGCAAGACATGACAAGGCAATGCATGATGAAGCATCTTGGGGGCTTTAGAGCACTAGGACTTGGTTCTTGGAAGCATATGATAAAATATTCTATTTCTATGTTTTTATTTTCAGGAATTTCGGCTTTGGAATTAGATCGAAACAACTCAAAATAGTGCATATCGATATATGGGGTGGTCATTTGGATGACTAAGTACAAAAAATTAGAAGTGACCATCACATGTTTAAGGGCCATATCGATTGGCCTATCGACATATCGATGTACCAAATCGATATATTGATATCCCTACTTAGCAGACTCATTTTTGGCTAAGGATATAATTTTCTTAGAGGACCATCACAGTAAATTGATATGTTGATTGCCATATCAGTTTATGAATCGATATATTGATATGCCCTATTGATATACCGATATGCATGGTAACATACATCCTTTGTTCTGTATAGACGTATAGTTATTTAAGGAGTTGATCTGTTTCTCCTCTCACCAAGAAAACAACTAAACTCATTATTACAATCTGAGAGAGATCAAAGCTTCATTCTAACTTTCCCCACCATCATCTTATCATCTATTCTAGAAATATTTTGAGAGATAGTTTTGACTTGAGCGATTGGGTTTCAAATGCTGAAATCTAGTGGAAAGATAGTGCCAGGATCATCTTTCTTTTGATCCCTTTGTGGATAGTTATTTTAATCCCTTTGTGGATTGTTGTTTGATCCTTTAATTATATCGAGATTCCTAGTGCCCATCTGTTTTGTAAGACACTACTACAAATTTCACCTTCTATATACGTTAAAAAATCGCTTTTAATATCGATTGGGGTGTTATAGGGGGCTACTAAAAGTACAAAGCAACTGATATTAAAGGTTGGGGTTTCTATATCCGTTGTTACGAAAGAGCAGTTATTAAAAGACATATTTATATATGTTCTTACAGAGAGGTCGGTATAAAAAGTCACATTTTATATCTGATCTTTTAAAGACC
>CAXKVX010003548.1:0-23224 GCA_964058865.1 Eleocharis quinqueflora | reverse complement strand
GGACCCTTAGATTTTATTAAATTAAATAAATGCTATACTAACTGTAACACACTAACACCTCTCATTTTTACGAACTTTAAATTTCAAATTAAAAAAATAATAGCCGTAAACCCAACCCAATCGCGTGACACGCACTTGTGACAGATCGACACGTGTCGCAAATCCTGACGCCTTGTGCCACGTACCGGTCTTTTCAATTTCCAGTTCAGCATCTAGACAGGTACAGAGAGTCTGAGAGTTGCAGAGAGGATATGGATCCAACGGTGCATATTTATCGCAAGATCAAGATGGATTTTTATGATCGAAGTCTGTGGGCTCCACTTTGTACTATGACAATTTTACCCTCCGGTCGCTTTATTCGTGGAGAGATATCCCAATATATTGCAAATATTTTTAACTAAATAATACATATATAATGAAACATTTGAATACATGTATATTAGACATTTCGGGTCATTTCAATCTTGATTAACCCGAATTTTGATGCAGTTAAAGATTCGAAGTAGCTCGAAATATAAGTGCATTTATCTTTAATACCCAAGATTTTCTCATATTTAATTTGGATAAATTAAATATCATGTCACATCCTCAAAGCAATTCGTAGTTTTAATATCAGAAAAAGGTATAGATACAATATAATCAATATTCGATGAAATACTTCATAAAGTGAAATAGCAATTAAATAATTTACATAACTTTAGAATTTGTGCGTGCAAATCTCGAGATTATGTTAGTCTTTTGATTGCTATTTCATAAAGACTTTATGAAGTACTAATGTGAATTCGATATAATGAAGATTAATTTTATTTCTATAATCGATAGTAAAATCAACGAAGCATAATTGTAAAAATTGGATAATTTTTTGATAGGTCATTCAATTTTGAATCAAATTCATTCGATTAATGATCTTTGAATTATTTTTTAGTTCCTTACTTTTGATATATTTTCAAATTTAGCCACTTTCTTATTTTTAAAAATAAAAGAATTTAAAGAAAAACTAATGTGAGATGCATCTCTTTATTATAAAATATTTATAATTCATCTTTCAAATATTATTATCATGTAGGCGTCACGTTAATTTTTCTTTGAATTTGTATGAAAATAATGAGGAAATGACTAAATTGGAAGATATATCTATAACGTAGAAATAAATAATTAAATCTTCAGTGACCAAATACGAATTCGATACACAATTTAGTGAACTCCAAGAAAATTTATCCTAAAACTTTATATATTTTTTGAGTATATTATGTAGAATTTGATACATGTTTGTTAAAATTCAATTCACTTTCAAATTGCGCAAAATTTGATGCATAACATATTAAGCTACATCAAAGTATCTATTATACATTTTTATTTATTTAAGCGTTTATGGTTGGTTGTCAAAACGAATGATCTAATAGCTTAAGTGATAACTAATTATAATAATTTTAAATAGATAATGTGTTCAAACTTTCATTAGCACAAAATTTTGCAAGAGAGATTTGAAAAATAATAAATATGTAAAATAACAAACTTCTAATATAAATAAATGATTGGTTGACTAATTTATTTATTTTGAGTATGACCTGTCCATATCTTTATTTATGGTGAAGGAGCCACTGATACTTTATTAACAACTTAATTACGAATATATCACATTAAAAATTACTGATGAAAAAAATTTATAAAGTGAATCTTTCGAGATAATTTGTTTTAATTATCCTTTCTACTGTTTAAAGGAAATTTTATTACATTTGAACATTTCTAAATTAAATTGGAAGGGAAAGTAGATAATGATGTAATAAAGGTGTCACTATATCATTTTAATTCTTTTTTTTTATTCATTGTCTGTAGGCTTACAACACACACTCACAAAGAAATTAGAAAACAAATTAAAAAAATCCTCTTAAAATTGCCTCTACCGAGACTTGAACCCTAGACCTCCTCCATTTTAATTCTGTTAATGATCCATGTACAACATTTTAAAATACGATGATTATTTTGTTTATGCAGCTTGTATATGTTTATTAAGTGGATACATTTTATACTCAATTGCAAATTTATAATTCTACGTGTAGAAAAAGTTCGCGAATTTAAAGTTGAGAAGTTTGACCACCCTCATGTTTTCTTTAAAAAAATAATATCAACCTTAAGAGTTTTATTAACATTATTCTATTATTCATATTAATTTGTATTTGACATATCATTTAATAAATCTAAAAATCTTTCTAGTATGTTATTGTATTTCTTTTTCTGAATTAAATTTATAAATAACTTGTTTAGTTTGTAAGATCTTGACAGGTTTTATAGGTCAAGCGTATGTCATGTCATGTCAAATCAGCGGCGGATTTAATATTTTTGTAAGGTAGAGGTAAAATTTATAATTTTTTTAAAGAAAGCAAAATGACGCAGAATTTTAAATATACATGATTATTTGTAAAAAAATGATAAATCGTACAAATACACATTGTTATTTTGCAAATTGAATCTGCCACAGTGACAAACTATACATATATTTTTAGTTATGCTTTTAAAAGACAAAGTAGAATTGAATGAAGGAAAAAATAAGCAAAAATTTGAGTATTTCAAAATATGAGTATACTGTATACTCTAACTTATATGGACCGTTCAATTTATTAAGAATGGTGAAAACGTTTTTTTTTTAGTAACACAACAAAATTTAAAATGAATCACTTTTCACCAATATCGATGAATTGAACGGTCAATATAAACCAAAATACTCACTGTATTCGATTATCTTATGCACATTTTAGTCTTACCTGCTAATACAAAATATGCCATCCATGAACTAGTTCTCTTTCAATGGGGAAATATTTCATTAAATAATCAAGCACTAATGCAATAATCAAAGTAAAAAATATTTATGCAAAAATATAAAAAGTTTCACGAGCTAAATATAAGGTTTGAATCGTTTTATACGTGAGTTAACCGACACGTTGCAACTTTTTTTGGTGCCCGCTAAATATATTTTTCAGAGAGAACGAATTATTTACAAAATACTTTCTATTTATTTAAAAAATCGATTTAATCAATATTTGAAGGATTTTTTGTGTAAAATATTTGGCAAAAATTTAGGTACTCCAAAATATGAGTACACTGGATACTCTAACGAATCTGAACCGTTTAATTCATTGAGATTGGTGAAAAACGATTTCTTGAAAAATACAAGAAAAATTAAAGTGAATCACTTTTTACCAATATCGATGAATTGAACGATTCAGATAGACTAGAGTACTCAGTGTAATCATCTTTTGAAGTATCCAAGTTTATATATTTGTTTAATCAATTTAGTCATAAAAGGTCGTAAAATCAGAAAACACCGCACTACGCACATGCTATGCTCGGAGGCCGATTTTTTAATAATATTATTATTTTAAGAAATTAAATATCTAAGAAAACAATATAATTCCAAAATTATTACTTCTGCGGTTCATAACCAAAGATTTTCTACATAAATGAAATAATGTCTCGCAGCCAAAAAAATGGACCACGAGTGATAGTTGGAGTTTATTTCTTATTATTTCTAAAAAAAAAGTGTACCGCAGATGGTAGCTGCAGTTCATATATTAATTTTGTAAAACCTTGTAATAATTCCGTTTCTCTTTCTAACATATTTAGTTTGATGTAATAATAATATTATTTAAAAAAAAATTGGGTCTGGGGGGTATAATTGTCTTTTCGAAAGATTAGAAGGATGTGGATGTAGGTACGAAATGGCAAAAGAAGTCACGTAACCATGCTTTTCCGTGTTTGTTGTTCCTTGAACCGGACCGAACTATTGCATTTCGACCGATTTGGTTGAGTTTCTTTTTTATTTATTTATAGAAATTCATTAAATAATTTAAAAATAAAAACATTATAATTTTATTGTTATTGTCATTTCTTTTTTAACGATGTATGCACTACAAAGGAATCTCATGTAGTAACTATGTTGTATTATATAATTGTTTGTATATATCTTTTTTTAGTTTGTTTTACATGTTGTTACATATTTATACATATATTTTTTAAGGATCACTTAGATAATTGTTATTTAACAATCTATGACAATAATTTTTAAAAGTATTTAATAAAAGATAAATTTAAAAAATTATTTGACATAATAGATAGCATAACATTAATTTAATAAAACTTTATTACTATTTGATATGCATAAAATCATTAATTTCAAGGCGCTAAAATTCAAGTTACTTGGTTAACGAGAGATGCGCTAAATGTTATCATATTTTATCGACATGACATGTGATTGAGATATATTATTTTAATAATGAGAGATTTCAAACTCAACTTTGTTTTTCAACATTGTTGAAATTTTGAAATTAGAGAATTGTCAGTTGATTTCCTCATTTATTTTTAGGCAAAAAAAAAACTTTTTACATGCTTTATCTAATTAATATCACACTTAGACAAATGAAACACAATTTAAGAAGTACTAATCAAGAGTACTATTATTATAATGTCGACAAAATGCCATGGTGGCATCATCAAGCATCCAAAATAACACATGAGAAAATATTTTCTCTACTTAATAACAAAATATTTTACAAAAGATGTTCTTCAAAACATTATTCGTATATATTTGCTGACCACTTGTAAATATATTAATATGATAATTACACAATTACTAAACTTGCATAAAATGCAATTATTAATATTTTTTGCAAGTATTGATTTAAACAATTTTGCGTCGTTAGATCTCGTTAATCCTCTATTTTAGCATAGTTCAAATTGTCTTACAAATTTTCCTTTGACGACATTTCTTTTGATAATATGGTAAATTCTAACATCTTACTTTATTTAACGACATTTTTTTTAAGTACATTTGTCATGTTAGTTTCATATTTCAAGATCATGCTCGAATATATTATTAAAAGAGTTGTTGCAAATTATTTTACCTAGCAAGTAATTAATATTTGAATATAGACATCTCGTTGATCAATATCTCTTCAATTACGTCTCTTCACAAGTACAAAAGTTACTTGTTGTGGTGCTAATTTTTTACTTCGTATTTAAATTTCTAGGATAGAAAAGTAACAATTTAAAAATAATATTATGCACAAAACCTTTATACATTTTATCATAGTTGTAACGTTTGTATTGTATCTATTATATTATCATAACATAATATCTAATCACGTTATAATATTTTTCATAATCTTGAATCTTAGATCTTAATTTATTGAACATTTTAACACATCACCACCAAATCTATATTATCTAAAGCATCTAAGCAATTAATGTATCCATTTAATCTTGATCTTACTTTTATTTATGAACAAAAATATCCCTCTCAATTGTAGAAACACTCTCCAAGAAAATATTGTTAATACAATTAAATGACATGAACACATAATATTGAATATGTATCGAATAATTCATAAAAATGTGATAAACGCAAAAATAATAATTGAGCAACACGCAAGTTAAATGACATTTTTCGTTCATAATATCTGTCATTGGTTGACAGGAATAAGATTACTAGTATAATCTAAATGTATTATCACATCACCATCAAATATTATATAGATGTATTATATACTTGTCGTTTAATATAGATTGTCCATTTAAATGTGAAATTAACAATGTTCAAATTAATAAAACTAATTACTGTTTGAATGACACAACAATATACATTAAAAAAGGAAAATCTTAATTAACAGTTGGTGTCACCAATATTATTGTGGTTTTCTTAGACCGGGTTCAACCGGGTTCAAGTGGACCGGAATCGGACAAAACGGTAATGTCTCTCTCTGGCGTCTTCACCGAAAGCAACCCAATCCCATTAAATTCGTTTCTTTTACAAAATCAAATCCAACTAAAAAACAGAGAAATTAGAAAAAAGGCGAAGGTACCACTTATTTTTCTTATTTATTGTTATTATTATTATTTAAAAGGATTGGTTAAATATATATAGCTTCGTGGAGGATAGCGGAGAGAGAAATTGCAAAAAGGGTAGAGGCGCAGAACTTGGGAATGAGAAAAGGAGAGATAATTGCGAAAAAGAAATATGTGTAAATACTAAGACCATAGAAGCAGGAACTACATCCTTTTGATTCGAAAGGTTTGTATACGGATAATCCAATCGATATAATTTGAATGATTGATTAGATTCGTAGCGTGAATTTTTGGGTTGCTTTGTTGTTTCCTTTTTGTTGTTTGTGAAGTTGATTTAGGAGCCTAAGCTCCTTGATCGGTTTGCTCGTACAGCTTCTTTCTGATCGCGACTTTCTAATTTGGTGATTTCAGTTTTTTTATTTTTTTTCCTTTCCCTTCTTCAGGCCGTTTGGTTTGTTTGGGAGAACGTTGTATACACGGATTAAACTATGGGAATTCTTTTGTTTTCTCTACTTAATGTTTGCCAAAAGATTTCTGATAAAATTTTCTTCTTGTTTGGGAGTCTAGCTGGTACTCTAGCTATTTGATTTACTGTTAACAACTTTTTGTAGATAATTTCGCATTCTTGATTTAATTGGTATTACTCCGATTGTTCAAAATTTCTAATTTTCGATGCTTTGGGAAGCAATTTTTTTTTCTCAGTGGAGTGAAGTCGAAAGTGCTTTTGCTTTTATTCAATAGATAGAACTGATATAACTTCTAGTTCCCGGATTTGTGTCAATTATTGGACAAAGTTTCTCAGATTGTGTGAAATGGGACTGCATTGTGCTGTACTTCTTAGTTCAGTAATTGCCTCTTCTTTCATATAAAACATTTCTTCAACAATCTAAAGAAAAAGGGCAAACAAAAGATGTTTTGAGCCAAAAGACAGTTGTTATATTTATTCAACAACAACAACAACAACAACAACAAAACCTTTTGTCCCAAACAAGTTGGGGTAGGCTAGAAATGGAGCTTATATTGGATTTCATTTCAACAAGATTTGCTGAATTTTTTCGTTGGCTCGCCAAGCCTGTCACAACCCTCAACCTTTCCGGGCTTGGGACCGGCTATGTAAAACATAGGCGGAGTTCAGTTGTTATCTTTCATTGAATAGAAAAAAAAATTAGGTTCCAGGGAGTTCATTTCCTCTTCAAAGATATAAATCAGATTCTTTAAGCTTTTGAAATTTCTTACCTATTTTTAGGATGATCAACCTTACAGTAAGATATAATAATGAAATTGTTCCAATCAGGTCCATTATAGTGTCTAAGTTGTTACCTTTATTTAGTTGTTCAATTGCTTAATTCGGCTTAAAGCATTACTTAATTTTGAAAAATAACACAGTTTATCTTTTTTTTTGTTTTTCATTTTCAGGATTTATAATTGCTATCTTTTTGGTAAGATGATAAATCAGTCCATTCGCTCTTCCTCAAAAAGTACAGAAGGCCAATCAAAATTTGATTCTGCAACTTGTAATGGAAGGAATGATCATGTGATACGGAAACACATTTTGCCTGAACTTGACATGAGGTGAAGCGGGTGGACGTACTGTGTAATTCAGCATATTTCGAATTGTCCATCGTTGCAATTTTAGTTAGGCACACTAGGGTACTTCTAGGTTTATTTAGGCCAAAACTGAACAAGGAAGTTTTGTTCCTGACGTGCTACAAACTCTGAATTTGGAGAAGTTGAAAAACAAATACAGAAGGGGCATTCAATTTGGCAAGTGTAACTTCTACTCAAGAACTTGCTTCTTCATTAGTCTCAAGAGAATGTTAAGAAAAGGACGGACAAGACGAAAATATCCCCAATGTTATAAAGCATCTACTTAGCAATGAAGTTTTAGAAAATTTATGGGTTCAAGGAGAAGTTAAGGGCATTGGTTTACAGAAAACATACATTTTAGACCCTGCTCAGTTGAGATCTTCCAGTATCAAGGTCTTGGAGAAAAGAAGGGTGTAATAGAAAACTTTTCAGATAGCATTTTGCACATTTGAATGTTAGAGAGTAGAGAAAGGGCAAAACGCTAATACAACTACAGTATTATGGGCTTACCTCAAGTATCTTCAGCTAAATCTGAAGGAGGTACTGCAATGGCACTGAGTACCTTCACCTCAACCCCCATCCATTCAAGTTCAAACTCAATTTCAGTTTCAAGTTCCAACACCAGTGCAGCCAGTCGAATGTCACTCCCTTCTGTCAGTGAAATGAAACTAAGTTTGAATGAGCGGCAACACCTCCCGAAGGTACGAGTTGTTGGCTTTGAATCCCGGTCTAGTTCGTCTTTGGATGTACCCAACCAGACAAATGTTGGTCCCCACCTTGTCAGAAAGAGGCTCCTCTCTCCTCTCAACACTGTTCTAAGGAAGCAATTCCATGGTGATTTGTTGAACATTTCTCATTCGCACAGCAGCACACAAAATTTGGATAATAATCATGACTTAGTAAGAAGGCTCAGTACCGATTCTTGTAAAAAGGTATATTTTGGTGGTTCCGATTCATTCACAGATGGACCTTTATTTTTAGAGAGAGAAATTGGCACTAAGCAAGAACACTCGCCTCCTCTCTCTCTTTCACCACTCGGTCCCAGACTTCATGATAGAATGAGAAGTATGAGGCGCCTGAACTTTGAGGGTCATTTTTTGGATTTGCAAGAGGCGAAGGGGCTAAAGGAGAAACTTCCTGTTGAGGAGGATGAAATTGTAGAAGAAGATGGTTGTAACTTGTGTCATAATGAGTATGAGGTATTCACACCTTGCGGAGGGCAACTGGGTAGGGGTGGTGTTGCATATATGGCCAATTTGCCGGTCTTACCTGCAAAATGTCATGCAAGGAGGTCACTGGTTGGTTCATTTGAGGAGTCTCTCTTGTCAGGCCGTCTCTCTTCAGGAACCACAAATCAGGTCCTCTTTTCCAACAATCATTTCATCTTTTTTATGAGAGTGAAGTATGAATTTTGGTTATGACTGTCATGGTACCAACTTATTATCGGTACTGAATTCAACTTTAGACAGGAAACATGCAGAATGCTGGTTGCTTTCCAGCAGTACTTAGGTACATACGACCTCCTAGTATCAACACAATTCGATTGAGAGTTCCATGTGAACTCTATTTGAACATTGTACACAATACGACCTCCTAGTAAAACCAATTTGTATGTTAATTGTTATACTGTTTTTAACTCTAGCTCTCCAAACATTTTGTCCTTCAAACAGAATATTGATGGATTTCTAGCGGTACTAAGCATAACAGGTGGCACTTTCTCACCTCCAACACACAAGCTACCTTTCTCTGTCACAAGTATAGACGGCGACACTTCTTTGTTATACTATGCCTCCATTGACCTAGCTGGAAGGTTATCTCCTAATAAGGGTGCAAACCCTAACAATTCTAGTCCTAATACTAGATTTAGGAGGAGTCTTAGTGCGAATGATGAGTCAAGATCTGCCAAGAGCCGCATGCGCATACCGGTCAAGGGACGCATTCAACTGGTATGCACCGATTGCCAGTCTATGTTTTGGACCAGTTGTAATTTCGTTTCTCTTTCAAGTAAAGCCTTGTTGAAAAATTTTAATTTATTATTTTTTAATTACTCTTTTGGTAGGTTGTAAGTAATCCAGAAAAAACGCCTCTTCATACTTTCTTCTGTAACTATGATCTCACCGACATGCCAGCAGGCACCAAGGTTGTCCAATTTATTTTATTTTTTTGGTTTTCTTTATGTTGTCTTTTTTCCGCTTGTACTGAATATCTTTGGAAATTTATATGCACGAGCAACTAAGCCATATAAGGCAAAAGAGGCGTTGGTACTAACTGGTAGTACTCAACCATTATAAAAGCAAGGAAAGTAATGATTGAATTTTTTTCCAATTTGTATTACCTTATCTTAGGCCCCAAGCTCGGAAAGGAGGAGGGTTGTGATAGGATTGGCGAGCCAATGTAAAAATTCAGCCAATCTTATGGAAATGAAGCAGTATATGGGCTTCATTTCTAGTCTACCCCAACTTGTTTGGGACAAAAGGCTTTGTTGTTGTTGTTGTTGCTGCTGCTGTTGTTATTGTTTTATTACCTTATCTTAGTAGGCGTTTATGTACATTGCATTGGTTCATATCTGATGTTCATATTATTGTCTCTGCAGACTTTCATGAGGCAGAAGGTGACAATTTCCTCACCTGTTTCTTTTAATAATATTGGTCAAGACCGGGGGCGAAAGTGTGAAAAGTCGTCAACTAATGGTGTTGTAAATACAGATTGCAACGGTGACTTCTCGACTTGTAAGTTTTTGACATCCCTTTTCTCAATAGTTTTATCACATGTAAAGATTTGGAAAAATCTGGTAAGATGTTCTGAAATATTGGAGGCAAAATACTCTTTAGATTGAAAATATATTTGTAAAAAAATCAACTCTATAATTAAAATTGGCTGTAGTAATGATTGTTTGGGCTTATTTGTAGTTTCTTATGCTATATTTTATATGACAAACCATTTTTCAATCTTCAACAGATTTTTCTTCTCGAGAAAAAGTCAATATCACTACTACAGACCTAAATATTGATAAGATTCATCTAGCTAGTGGATCCCCTTGCAAAATTCCCATGAAAGCCAATGAGGGATCAACACCAAGTAATAATGGAGCCTTGAGATATGCACTCCACTTGCGCTTTCTCAGCCCCGCAATCAAGAAAAAGAATGCATCAAGATCTGTGCAGAGGTCAAGGTCTGATTGCTCATCAGCTGTTATTTCGCAAGAGACGGAGGAGAGGAGATACTACTTGTATAATGACTTTCGAGTTGTCTTTCCACAACGCCACTCTGACTCTGATGAGGGGAAGGTATGTAAATCTTTTATCATTGTGCTTCTCATTACAATGTTGTGACAGGGTGGTTGATACTACAAAGTATACCCCTGTGCTGGTGTTGACCATTACTGTTATGGTCTGATCTTAGTGAGGTACATTTTCACTTTTGTAGGGTTTCATATTTTACAATAGGGTGGTTATGTTGATGGTAGGTACATTTTTACTTCTGTGGGATTTTGTATTTTACAATAGGGAATATGTTGGATATGGCTGGGAGCTTGTACTAGAAAATTGATTTGATATACCAACTTTTACTTCTGCATATTAGATATTTTGATCTTCACTTCTGGGTCTAAAATCTCCCATTTTTATCTTCGAGTTGTTTTCAGTTAAAGGTGGAGCATCATTTCCCAGCCGACCCAAAATACTTCGACATAAGCAACTGAAATATTTTGTATGCATGTCAGAAACTCGACCGGCGGGCGGCGGGGTCGAGTGTTGTATATATCAACACTGATTTGGGTCTTTCACTTTTCTTTTTTTCTTTTCTTTATTTGTTGTCTTGAAACAACTGTACAGATACTTTATCATTCAATGAAATCTGTCATCTCTGAAACTACTTCACAAACTGCACAGAAAGATAATGAGAGGGTGTCCTTTGAAGTGATCATAGTCAATCTCACTTATACATGAACCTCAAAATTCACAGAACTATAGCTCTTAGTTCTGAGTTCTAACTAACCGCTCGATATATTTTTTTGGTATTTTGTTTTCATATAATGAATTGATGAGCCTACATATGTACCAGGTTTTCCATGTATTTTTTATGTGTAACTACGCCTTGTTAAGTGAGTTTTTGTGTAGCCTTTTTATATATACCTCTCGATTCATAAAAAAATCTGCGAACCATTTCTCATGTAGCGAATTATAGAAGTGGGCTAAAAAGCCCAAAATACAGAGAAATTATTCTTTGCATAGTATGATATGTAACTAATATGTATGTTTTTATCTATATTTTGAAAATGTTTATATTATTTATGAATTATTTATGATTGAGTTAAAATATTTTTATCAAGTATATAAAGTGATTACCAATATTTTTTTAAATGATCAATAGAAAACTCAAATAAAAAATTTAGATAAAAATATATATTAATATCTTATAAAGTTTTAAAAACTTTAAATTAAAATATTAAAAAATAGAGATTTCCATATAAAAAAATCATTAATTAGGATCATGGTATTCAACTATTCATACCATGTGCAACGTATCAAAGAGGTTGCATGTATGCTATTGATATTTTAATATTGATTAATTACCATAATAAACCTTCGCTAAAATTCATGCATTAGATTTATCTCATATTTGAGTCAGATACAAATCTCGTAATACCAAATCAATTGGATTTTAATAGTGGTTTTTGTTCCTTTCTGTAAAACACAAATCAATACATATTTTGTAACTTGATCTATAGCAGTAAATTCACGACAAAATTGGCTATAAAAACATGCGCCTCATGCTCTCCGTGATATATAAAAAGAAAGAAAATAAAATCTCTATATTCCTTGTAATATATTGGATGAAGAGATTTGATGTTAGAATCTCACGCAATTCGATCGAACTTCAGTCGAACTCGATCATTCATGCTGTTGGAACGATCTAAAATCAAACTCCTGTTTTCGATTTTTTTTTTTTTGTATTTTAGTAATGTTATATATAAATATTTTGGTCATCTAATATTAATATTTTTCAATATATATAAATACGTCTGAAATGCTAGTAAAGCGTGCAGACACCATTTCTACATTATCTATATTTGGGATGAACAGAATCAAATGAAATAAAAACGAAATTTTTTGATAAGTTCTTCAGTGGTAACTAATACATCACTGATTCACCTTTCTCCAGTTGGCAGTTAGCAAGAAAACAAGCTTACAAAAATCATGTTGTGAAGTGTGAACTCGCAATGATAAAATAGAGAGACTGATTTGAGTTGGGAGCTCTTTTTGATCGAAACTTGATTTTGGATTTAAATCTCAACAGCACGTAACAGATCAAAAGAGGCAAATTTGAGGTTAGCCCACAATTAATTTCCTTTACCTACTCACTCTTATCCACTCCTTTATCTCACGATTCTCTCTCTACAAACAGATCCATCATTCGATCAAAAAAAAAAAAAAAAAACAGATCCATCAAATCAGGTAAACATAATTGGATATCGTATATAGTCGTAGAAAATAAGTGTGAGAAAAGTCATGCGAGCAGAGCATAATAATTTTCGCATGTCATGCTCACTCCGATGCAGTACGGTAAAACTGGATGCCGTCCTTTTAGAAAGGACTATGCCATCATCTTCCTTTCTTTAATCATCGTCTGATTTAATAATCCAACGGTGCAGAATAGAGAATGTACGAAATATGGCACGTGTGATACACTGAGTGGCGAGGACTGAGCATATGGAGTACTTGATGGAAATGTTTTACATGGACTCGGTTTACTGCATTCATTAATGGCACCTTCTTATGTCCTTAGTTCAATTTGAAATGGTTATTTTATTTAGGGAAAGCTTAGTTACGTGACTTACGTCAGATAGCTTTCTCAGTACTTAACTTAATTTTTATCGTTTGATTGTATTGAAATTCGCACCATAAATTTTAAGCGTAGAGATTGAGTAGAGTGCATCTAGGAAGCACCTGTGTAGGTGTACCTAAGCTTTTTTTCTAATGAATTTTCAAATAAATATTTAAATTGGAAAAATTATAACATATATTAAATTACAAATTTATTGTGTTTTAAATTAAGTATGATTTTAGTAGTCTAATGTCAAATTGCATAAATTTAAAATAGAATAATCTACAAATTAATAACATGTCTACATTTTTTCTTCAAATTTATTTGAATATTCATTGTAAAATTGCAAAAAAAAGCTATTATCAAATGAGCCCTTATAAAATAAGTAATGGATTTTTCAAGAGTCACTATGCAACTGATGGGATTTTGAGAATCAATCCAAAGGGATACAATAATTTGGTGAGTGAAAATTAGAGGTGTAAATGATATGAATATTATTTGCTCTATCCTGGATTCATTTTTAGAATATATTCACAAATATACAGTTTGTATTCATAAAATAAATTATTTGTATTCATTTCGTATTTGTAAAAAGGATGTAAATATGAGTACGAATTAGATTTAAATTGTCAAAAGAATGTGAATATTTGAACTATCCGAGTAAAAACTAATTGCAGATAATATGAGAACTTTATATTCATGACAATGTCATACTTTCTATTCGTGCATCTTAATTTGCAATATATTATGAGTTTCAGTTAATATGTGCATATTTTATTGTCAATTTTGTCATAAATCCTAATTTTATTATTTGGAATAACAATGTTTAATATATGCTTCCGTCTAATATTTCCATAATGTAAAATGAAGAATACATACTATTATATACATCTAAAATTATTTTCAATATTTGAAAATCTATATTTACAATAACAAAATGCATTTGTTACAGATATATTGTATAAATGCGTTTATTACATGTACAATATCAAATAATTACATAAATTCGGTCTTTCTACAACCTTGGACCAGTCTCATACAAACTATTACCTTGTTGCAAACCGATTGAGCACAATGCAATAGGCCGCAAAGGCATCTGGAGGGGTAATATAGTCATTTCACGCACTGCTTCCATGTCCTTTCTTCCGTACTAAGATGCCATGCGCCTTTCACACTCGACTCCTGTGTACGTTTACTTATTCTGACGATTTTGCCCCTCACACTTGTTCCGCCAGCTAAACGAACAGAAATTGCTCTTTCCCACTTCCAGTAAAAACAAGAAAAAAACTGGGAGAAAAAAGTAACAGTTACTACTAATTGAAGTATTTAACGCTACCAGCCATTACAGTAACTGTTTATATTCTAGAACTAGAATAAATATTCAACAAGCTATATTGTTTTCTTTAAATTATTTGCATGTACCTGTAAACATAATTTCTTTTGACGCTCTAAGAATATCTATCAGTTGAATGCACTGAGGTAATATGAATCGTGACTAGATGCGGAGCTACAGTTGTTTTGATGGATCCATGAACTCACCTGAAAATTTGAATTTACCTACACAAAATTTGATTTGTAAATAGAAAAAATATAGGGATCCATCTAAAAAGTTACAAAGGACCCATCTGAAAATCTGAAATCATTCTCTCCCTGCTCCTAATTCCTAAACCTAGTCCCGACACCCGACCCATCTAAAAAAAAATCTATTCTGGAATTTCTGGTGCCGCTACTCCTTCCATTCGCGAGTTGCGACTCCATCGCTTCGACGCGCTGCGGCGACTCTCCAACGCTCGATGGACCGATGACCCGCCTGGCACAGTGCCGCTCCTCCTCTCTGCTCTCTCCATCCCTCACGCAGTGGCAGCGGCACAGGCGCACAACGCCTCTTCCTTCAGTACATAATAAATGTAAATTCAAAACAATATATAGCGCCTCTAATTTTGATTAAAGATGTGTTTTGTCTTTTGTGAATTGTGATTATATTGAGTTAGTTAGTTGAAGCACAACTTGTGACAATGTCCAATGGTACAACCGTATAAAATAAATCTCCTCTAGTTTTTGCTGAAAGTCTGAAACTAGATTTGTATTCTTTAAGCAATATTTTAGTTGAAGTACAACTTGTGTGTGTTTTATGATTGATTATGTATGTTTGTTTAATTTTAGATTGAGTCATGACAGAATTGGGCAATGCATCTAATTGAGGATCAATTAAATTCAATCGAATTAATTTTGATGTGTTTAACCCTCCATCAGATCCAGGAACTCGACCTCACTGAGTTGTCTTAAAAGCATTCTCCGCAATTTTAGAATTTATTATGTTATTCAACAATTTTGTTGGTATTTTTTTCGAGCTGGAATTTATGGACCCACCTAACGTGAATTTCTGACTACGTCACTGACTGTGACATACATACTAATGTACAAAAATAAAATTTACATCTTTTTTTGTTTCTTTAACATTAATTGTGTGTAGTGTGAAAAAAATTTGTTGTGCTAATGTAATAGATGCAAAATATTCTGTCTGAAAAGTCGGAATTTCTTTCCTGCTAGAAAATAATTGTTCAAGAAATTGCATATTTAGTAAATATAATAGCTCAATTGGTGGTGTCTTGTCACCTCTATATTTTATGTTAAATGTAAGAATTATATCGATATAATTACGTAATTGTAATTATATGTTTGTGATGATAAATGTATGAACTACATTAATTGAATAACTTTTATATATAGGATTTCTGTTAACCATATTTATTATTTTTATATGCTTCTTGTATGACTTGAACCGGAATCTATTCATAAAAAGGTCATTGAATAACTCTTTTACTACTTATTGTTCAAGGTTTTGAATTAATTGATTTTGTTATCTAATTAGATTCGAGGAATATATATTCCGTTCTGTTATTTACGGGAGGGAAATGGCTTCTCATTTTTTTCCAACGAGGAGAGGAAATAACACGTTCTGTTATTTCATATTTGATCGTTTATTTTCGATTTTGTAAATAATTTATATAATACAGAGCTTCATATAATTCATCTGTATCGTCTGTATAAATAGTACGGTCAACAGCGAAATAACAGAATGAGGTTATTCCCCGAGAATAACAGCAGATACGGAATAGTACCATTATTGCGCAAGGAAAGTGTTGGTTTTGATCGCGTCACAATTTGAGAAGCTTCAGACTTCAGTTCCTTTGCAGAGAATCTTTTCATAATAGGGCCCACTTTCCAGTGTTACCTGTTCCCGTACAGTAAATGATATTTATTAAGGAAAATGTTTCTCGGATCCCAACTTCGATACCGTCAGCGATACCAACTGGACACGTCCAGTTGAGTTTCGACGAAAATTTGTTTTACTTATGATGCATGTTGTTTTCATTATTATGCTTGTTGTTTTCGTTATTGTGCATCTAATAACATGCATAACAGTTAAATACTTATGATTTATATGCTAAGTTCAATATGTTTTTTTGTTCTATTTATGATTTATTATGAAAATTTATTTTACTTATGATGCATATTGTTTTCGTTATTATGCGTTTTGTTTTTGTTATTGTGCATCTAAAAACATGAATAATAGTCAAATACTTATGATTTATATGCTAAGTTCATTATGTTTTTTGTTATACTTATGATTTATTATGTTTTCGTTATTATGCATGATGTTTTTGTTATTATGCATGTTATTTGTATTGTTTTGCATGTTATTTACATGCATAATAACAAAAAATAACATGCACAATAACAAAAACAACATGCATAATAACTAGAACAACTTTTCAAATAGATGCAACTGGATTCGTCCAGTTCGCATCGATGAGCGTAGCGATCCGCGTCGGTGAGCGTAGCGACATTCGTTTTCAGTGGAGCGTCCGATTAATTATATGCATAATAACAAAAACAATATGCATAATACAAAAAACAACATGCATCATAAAACCAACAACATGCAAACTGAATTCAGCTGGATATGTCCTGTTGGTATCGATGGTGGTATCACTTCAGGTATCGATATATCAGCTCTCATTTATTAATTCCTTCATGCAATTCATTTGTAAGTTGTAACTTGTAACTAACCAAGCACAAAAGACGACGTAATCATGGCAAGCGCAAAACCACTGACAAGTGGGTCCCGTCAACCAAATAGGCCAGCATTTAATTCTCCAAAACAAATTAACTCAAAACGGAAGGTTCAAACTTAAAGGGTATTTCGGTCTTTTCACAACAAAACCGACAATATAAGCTCAGATAAACCCTGCTATTCGTGATCTCTTCACATCTTACCTCATACTCTTCTCTCATCTCTCTCTCTCTCTCTCCAATCTCCATCTCTCCATTTCATGGCCGATTCAGGCTCCAGCAACGCCATTAATGGCTTCTTCGAATTCATCAAGCCAGCATCTCTCAACAACACCACCTCATCCTCTCCGTCTCTCTCTCCGACCAGTCTCTCCCCTACAACAACAACAACTTCCGCCACCATCTCCACCCCCTCTCCGGCGACCTCATCCTCCGATCGTACCTTTCCCTGCTCGTACTGTTCACTGTTAGAAACAACGATTGTATTTTTCAAAGTATTTTGAAGGAATAGAACAAAACAACAAGACACAATTTGTGGTGCTCAAAACTGGCTGCACCGTTTTCAGTTTTCTCATAGCCTTTTATTCAATTGAAAAAACAGAACATGGTAAGAAAATATCCTAATACAACTTTTACTAAAATTAGCATGTGGTTTCTTATTTTCCACTTGCTTGAATAGAAAGAAAACAAAAGTAATAAAGCAACCGAATATTATCTAAATCTTCAAAAACAGGAAAGCTAATATTCAAAGCATCACTCGATATCCTTTGTGCCAGTGAGCACAACAGCTTACTTCCAACATTCTTCCCCTTAAGCTTGTTGTGCTCTTGGTATGACCTGCACTCCAACCTTCTTTCTCAGCTCCAAAAACTTGACTCTCCCCAGTGGTTTAGTCAGTATATCAGCTAACTGGTCATTCGTCCCAACGTGGTCAACTTCTATCTTTCCTTTCTCCACACATTCTCTTATGAAGTGAAACCGAGTATCGATATGTTTGCTTCGGTCGTGGTATACATGATTCTTGCATAATGCTATTGCCGATTTGTTATCGATTTTAAGTTTTATCTTCTGTGTGGCCTGACTCAGAAAATCTGCACGCAATGCTTCTAGCCAGACTCCTTGACAGGTTGCAGATGCAGCCGCTATGTACTCGGCCTCACAAGATGACAAGGCAACTACCTTCTGTCTTCTCAAAAACCAGCTAATGGGATTGCTTCCCATGAAGTAGATCACACCAGTGGTGCTCTTCCTGTCGTCTACATCCCCTGCCATATCACTGTCAGAAAAACCAACGAGTCTTGGATTCTCATCCGCCATTTTCTTGTAACAACATCCCATATCAACTGTGCCCTTTACATACCTCAACAAATGTTTCACAACTGCCATATGTTCAGTTGTAGGGGTTTCCATGAAACGACTAACAATCCCTACAGAATATGCTAGATCAGGTCTGGTATTCAACAGGTACCGAAGACTCCCTACAATGCTTCTATATTTCGTTTGCTCGACTGGAGGAAAATTACTGTTCTTACTAAGCTTGAGTCTGGCCTTCATAGGCACTTGTGTTGGGTTGCACTCATCCATGCCATGCTCCTTCAAAATTTTCTGAGCAAAACCCTTTTGACATAGAGTGATCACATTCTTTGATTGTTGCACTTCTATACCGAGATAGTAAGTTAGCAAACCCAAATCACTCATTTTGAATTTCTCCATCATTTCCAGCTTGAACCTTGTTATTTCAGCTTCACGTGTCCATGTGATCAGCAAATCGTCCACATAGACTCCTACCAGAACAATTCCTTCGTTCTGCTTTCTTGTGTAGACAGCATGCTCCAGTTGCCTTTTTTCGAAATTCATTGATCTCAAAGTGTTGTCCAACTTGCAATTCCAGGCTCTTGGGGCTTGTTTCAAGCCGTACAAAGCTTTATGCAACTTCAGTACCTTGTGTTCTTCCCTTTTTTCTTCAAAACCTGGAGGTTGTGTTACATAAACTTCTTCCTTTAGTTCACCGTTTAGAAACGTAGATTTCACATCCATATGATGCACTGACCACCCTTGTTGCACTGCTATTACCATGATCATCCGTACCGTTTCCATTCGGGCTACAGGAGCAAAAACCTCCTCAAAGTCTATACCTTGTTGTTGCACAAATCCCTTTGCCACAATACGTGCCTTATACTTTGCAATTTTACCCTCTGAGTCCTTTTTCAGTTTAAATACCCATTTGAGCCCAATTACCTTCTGGCCGGATATTGGTTCAACTAGGCTCCATGTTCTGTTGCCTTGAATGGATTCGATTTCCTCTATCATGGCACGGGTCCAGTTTTCATCCTTCACTGCCTTAGAGAAATTCACAGGTTCTTCCAAGCTGATCAAGCACATTTCAGGGTAGTTCAGCTGAATTGGTTCAGTTTCGCTGTAGATTTCATCAAGGCTTCGCATTTTCATGGGCGTTCCATGTGATTCCTCAATTTCTTCATGACTTGTGTCTTCACTTGAAAGGTGTCTGGATACAGGTGAATCCAAAGATTGCTCTCTTGCCTCTTCCTTTTCATGTTGGTTTTCATCCCCTGATTCACTGTTCATATCACCATGCTCATGGTCTAGATTGAAACTACTACTAGACTGGGTATTCATGTAGTTTTCTCCCTTGCTCCAGTCCCATGTTTTATCCTCCTCAAATATTGCATCTCGTGTTACAATTACCCTTTTTGTAATTGGGTTGTATACCCTGTAAGCCTTGGACCCCTTTTCATACCCAATGAACACCGTCAATAAACTCCTGTCATCTAGTTTTGATAAATAGGGATTGGTTACCTTCACATGTGCTAGGCAGCCAAAGTTTCGAAAATGCTCTACTCTAGGCTTCCTGTTATACCATGCTTCATGTGGAGTCATCCCCTTCAGACTTTTAGTTGGTGCCCTATTCTGAATATAGAAAGCAGTATTTACAGCTTCTCCCCAAAATTCAGGTGGAACGCACATACTTTTCATCATGCTTCGGGCCATTCCCAATATGGATTGATTTCTCCTTTCTACCACTTCATTCTGTTGAGGAGAATAGGGTGCAGTCAGGTACCTCTTAATTCCCATATTCTTGCAGTATTCAACAAATTCATTGGATCTAAACTCTCCTCCTCGGTCTGTCCTGAGTGCTTTCAGTTTTGAGTTCTTTTCTACTTCAATTTCTTCCTTGACCTCTTTGAACGAGGAGAAAGCCTTATCCTTGGATCTCATCAATACAATCCACATGTACCTGCTGAAATCATCAACCAAGAGTAGAAAAAATCTGTTACCAGCTGGAGTGGGGGGTGTAATGGGTCCACATAAGTCACCGTGAAGCAACTCCAGTACCTCACTTGCTCTGAATTCTGCCGCTTGAGGGAATGGCAGTCGGCGTTGTTTGCCAGCTAAACATCCTCTGCATGTTTCCTTCAGACAATCGATGACTGGTAGCCCTTCCACCAGTTTTTCCTGACTCATCTTCTTTAGTGATTGAAAATTAATGTGTCCATACCTGGCATGCCACCTCCATGTGTCTGTCTCAGTGCTTGTTTTCAGGCACATAGATTGTGCCAGCTCCAGGTTTAGGGTGTACAACCTGTTTCTTGATCTTTGAACACGGATAATCAAATTGCCCCTCTTGTCCAGCACCTTTAGAAACCCACCTTCAAGTTGTACTTTGCATCCTTTTTCTTCAAGCTGCCCCAAACTGATGATATTGCTGGTTAGTCTTGGAATATAGTACACATCAGTGATTGCTGTCTGTTTTCCTATGCGACTCTTGATCACTACTGTGCCACGTCCTCCTATGGACACCTCTGACCCATCTCCAAGTCTCACTGATCCCTGAACTGTTGTGTCAAGGTTTGTGAGGTATTCAATGCATCCTGTCATATGGTTGCTGGCTCCTGAATCTAAGTACCAGACGTTTTCTTTCACAGCCACCTTTGTTCCTATGTATAATTCTTCAGATCTTTTCATATGTTCCTCTCTGGCACATCTTGCTTCTTGATTTCTCAATAGTTCATGCATGAGCAAAACTGGTTCTTCTTCCTCTGTCTCAATTAGATTCACCTTTTCTTTCTTTGGTTTACGTCATTCTGATGCAAAGTGACCATAAATTGAGCAATTGAAGCACTTAATTCTTGATTTGTCAAATTTCTTGTATGTTTTTCTATCATACTCTCCCTTCTTGCTATCAGATCCCTCCCCGTTCTTCCTTTCTTTTAGGGATAATGCTTCCTACTGTGAGCGTGTGAGCATTAGTTTCTCATCTTCTTCTTTAAATTGTTGCCTTCCCCTCAAGCTCTCCTCAAACACTCTCAAACGCCCCACAGCTTCTGCTACCGACATTGAGGACGTGTCACCCCATTGTTCTATAGTCCCAATGATCGGCAAGAACTTATCAGGTACTGCACTGAACAATCGTTCTACTACTATATTGTCTTTCAATTCCCCACCTAGTGACCTGATCTCTCCTGCTGTACTTATCAGAATTTTTTAGAATTCTACTATACTGGATGTATCTGACATGATCAATCGATCGAATTGTCGCTTTACAACCTGTGCTCTTGCCTTTCTAACACGATCTTCACCCACAACCATTTGCTTGATTGTTTCCCAGGCCTCTTCAGCACTTTCTGCTTCTGCTAAGGCCATCACAACTGAATCTGGCACTGCCTGAAATATAGCGGCCAGAGCTCCTTGGTCCTTCTCTTTGTCGACCTGCCCCTCACCTTCTACTCCTTCCCAGACTCCCAATGCCTTCAGTATGATCTTCATCTTAATTGCCCAAAGTCCATAGTTTGTATCATTCAACATAGGATATTGGATCGGCACACCACTCACAACTGATCTTACTTGTGACCTTGCTCCCCCGGTATCTCCTGCCTTGTTCTTCTCTGTATCTGTCATCTTTCAGAACCAAGCTCTGATACCAAATGTTAGAAACAACGATTGTATTTTTCAAAGTATTTTGAAGGAATAGAACAAAACAACAAGAGACAATTTGTGGTGCTCAAAACTGGCTGCACCGTTTTCAGTTTTCTCATAGCCTTTTATTCAATTGAAAAAACAGAACATGGTAAGAAAATATCCTAATACAACTTTTACTAAAATTAGCATGTGGTTTCTTATTTTCCACTTGCTTGAATAGAAAGAAAACAAAAGTAATAAAGCAACCGAATATTATCTAAATCTTCAAAAACAGAAAAGCTAATATTCAAAGCATCACTCGATATCCTTTGTGCCAGTGAGCACAACAGCTTACTTCCAACATTCACGCCGCTTCACAAACTCTCAGGCACTAGGAGGCCATCAGAACGCGCACAAGCGCGAACGTGCAGCTGCCTCATCTCGCCGTGGAATCAATCAGCTCGCTCGTAAGTACATTCCTGACGCGCACGATATGTATTCGTATCAATATGTGTATTTGTATGATACGCTAGCGAGATCCATGACAGGGGCAGATGTGGCAGAGGAGGGGTCGTCTCGAGTGAGATCTGAGACTGGAGAGGGGGATCTCGATCTCTCTCTTCATCTATGAAGTGGAGATTTGCTCAGTGTAGCACTGTAGCTAGCGAGATCGAATTTAACAGATATTATCTTGTTAGGGATTAGCTATTTTAGATAGATAAAACTAATATAGATTAATTTGCAGGGTTTAGATAAGAACTTTTTAAGGTTCTTTTAGTCAATCTTAACTTGTTCGGGTATTATCATTTTCAGTTATATACTTATATATGGATCAGCTAATAGAAGCGTGATTTTTCTTCATAGACATGAAATGTATGTTGCTGTTGATGTTAATATAGGTGCAGGAGTGAACATTTCTATGTTTTTTATTTGAATTAATTCAGTGCATTTTTGTGACTCTTAATTTTCTTTTTGGTTT
>CAXKVX010003547.1:0-27478 GCA_964058865.1 Eleocharis quinqueflora | reverse complement strand
AAAGGAAATGAAGGAAACGAACAGAGTGATCCTCAAAACGGATGACGCCGGGGACTCCATCATAGCGCTCTCCTCTGGACATCAAAAGAACTTATGCTCCTTACCTGGACCTAGAGTTGTGACGAAGGGTCGGGTCGGGTCGGGCACGGGTCGACCCGCACGGGTTCAAGGGTCCGACGGGTCACGGGTCCCCGGGTCTCAAGGGTCTCACGGGTCGGGTATGCACGGGTCCAAAGTCCGAAAGGGCAACCCGACCCGTGATAGACCCCCACGGGTCTCACGGGCACGGGTCACGGGTTTGTGGGGGGCGGGTCCGACCCGGCGGGATTTTCAAATTTTTTTTTTTTGAATTTTAAAGTTTGTAAATGATAAATGCCTCTAAAAAATCCGGAAAAATCCCAAAAAAATTAAAAAGAATGAACGAAAATTCAGAAAAAAATTTGTAATATTTAAAAAAATATATTTTATAATTATATCATTTTTATTTATGATATTTCTTAAAATAAAAATATTCATATAATGTTCAAAAAAACTCTAAATTCTCAATAAATTCAAAAAAATGTTAAAAAAATAAAAAATGCACAAGGGTTGGGTTCAAGGGTCGGGTCCAAGGGTCGGGCACGGGTCGGGCATGGGTCGGGTCAAGGGTCGGGCACGGGTCGGGTCAAGGGTCCGGCGGGTCGGGTCTAGCACGGGTCCAACGATCAAGAGGGCGTCCCGTCCCACCCAAAACCCGTGGGTCCATTTTTCACGGGTCGGACACGGGTCTACCACGGGCACGGGTCGGGCACGGGTCGGGCACGGGTCGGGTCACGGGCGGGTCCGCCCCCGGGGACCTTATCACACCTCTACCTGGACCCCACAACCAACCGTGGAACGTGAGTAAATTATAAAAATTTACTCAGTGTGGATTTAGGTCCAACCTTTGGGATTATATCCGATTCAAAGTTGGACCAATCGTATTTACTGAGATTAATTATATCAATATACTACACCTAACTTGTGTTTTGTTTTAACCATTATTCAATTCAGATAAATATCTAAATATAACCAAAAGAGACGATACGAGAAAGAAACCCAAAATATTTATGAGGAATAGTAGTATACAATAGCTAATATGAGGAATAGTAGTATACAATAGCGACCGCAAGAGACCTGTTGTAAGGTATGTTTTGGTTGCTTAGATTTACAGTTATCTTTCTGATTGGATATTCTAGCTTTTATACCAAATTCGTGGAAATGTTTACAGCAGTAAATATTAGAATTTAGAAAAGAATTGGAGAGAATATAATTTCAAATATTTTGTGAATATTTGATAATTATTTTTACATCTTTCCAAGATATATTTTCGCCCTTATAAAAGGACCGGATCTCCAAGCATTATGGGGTAATTCAAGCAGAAAAATCACTGTTGTTAGGGTACATGTGTTGTGCATATCTACCTATACGCTCCTCCATTAAGTGTTGATACTCCGTTGAAGTGTTCATGCTCATCGGAGAAAAGAAAGCACCCATAATCGCTTGGAATGACTCGTTTGGAAATATCATCGTAGAAGCTCTTCCGCGATTTGAAGGACATCTCCTGTTTACTCAAGTTGAAGAAATAAGACAATAAAAGGAGATGGAGAGTAAGTTTACTATACGCTTCCACAAATTTTATTTCAAACATGTCGCACAGAAATCATTAATTGAACTGCAATTGCTAGTTAGAGTTTTGATAACGTAATGGTTGTACCCTATTTGAATTGCACCAAAATTAATATCCAACAAGTTGTATCAGAGCCAACTTCGTTGCGCATGTTTGGAATTTTATGTTTTTTTTGGAATTATCGAATTAATTGTTGCAATTTTGGTTTTGCTTTCTTGAATTTGTTGAATAATTGTTTTTGGAGTATTTTTAAACTAGAAATTTGAATTTTGTCAAATTCCTCGCTTTTATGCAAATTTGAAATTGATATTATTCAAATTTTATGTTTATTAATATTTAGAATAATTATTTGTACAAATAAAGTTGATTTTAAGAAAGAAATGCAACAATTTAAGTGATCAATTCAAAATGGTTATTTTCAAAACAGTTTATTTCTAGAACAAAGCCAAATTGAACTAAAATAAGGTCTATTACGGGCGCAATGAAGTTCATTACAGCCGTAATATATTTAGGGAAAGTCCTCTATTTCTGGAAAAGTAGAATTGCAACTGACAGGTGTCTTGCGGCCGCAAGACAATAGGAAAACAGTTCTGTTAAGGGCATAATTGATTGAATTGAGCAGGTCTGCATTTATGGGTTGTTTGGCAGCAAAATAATTGAACTGATAGGTTTATTGCGGCCACAATCTAGGCTATTGCCCCCGCAATAGAACTATTTTTTGTGTGTTTTCTGAAAAATCAGAGAACAAAATTGAATTGACAGGATGCCTTGCGGCCGCAATGAATATCATTGTGTCCGTAATTACTCTGGAAAAATGGTACAAACATTGAATGGACAAGTTTATTGTGCCATTTTTCAGATATTAATTTTCCTGTTAATTAGTAGTAGCTATAAATTAATTGTAATTTAGGATATATATATAATTAAATTATATATAATTATAATTAATTTTGCTACAAATTTACTACTATTTTATCTTAATATAGAATTTGGCTAATATCTATAATTAGTATAAATACTAATAAAAGACAATAAAATTGCTAAATTCTAAAAGGATTCAATTTAAGATTAAAATATCGTATTGATGAATTTTTAGTAATTTTCTAAAGATTTTAGTAAATACTAATTATGTATACAGTCTATATTTTGTAAAAAAAATATTTATATATATATATATATATGTGTGTGTATTTTATTAACAAATAAAAAAATTAGTTAATTATAATTGAAAGCCCCTATAGTTGATAAAACAATATATGTATATTATGGTCGAGTAGTTTCCCTTTTAGGATACGTCCAATGAAGACTTTTACATGATTTTAATCTATTTAAAGGCAATTAGGAATACATGCCGCCACTTGTTAAACAGTCTTGTTTGCTTCTGAACATCATCGCTAAAGTTACAAGCAATATGTTCCATGAAAGTTAAAAGGACGTGTGTTGACAACAAATTATTAATTTCTCCCTTCGGAGGATTAATACATTAAGTAGTTGTTAATACGCATAAAGTAAGGTGCATAAAGAAAAGTAATGAGAAACTACATGCTAGTGATGTCTAGAAAAGCATTTGAGGCTTGGTACTTAAGTAGTTCGCTTGTGACTCACCTCCCTCACTTGACTGGCCTGGTCACTAGTACGTAGGTATGCCAATTGGACTCGTCGACAAGAGCGGAAAAATGTCTCATTTGTACTTGTGCATAACACCAAAATACCTAAGAGTATTGACCGCTCCCATCGGGGCCTCATGCTAGATAGTATTGTTGGTCAAAATGAAATTAATGGAGACATTTTAGAGTTCTTTTTGTCAAGGTCTTTAAATAGACTTTTAAATTGCGATTAAGGAATGTGACGCATAAATTGATACTTCTCTTGTTTTTTCTAAAATTTTCCAGACAATTTGGCAATGATGAATTATATTCCGTCCCTAAATGGGGGCAAACTTTAAGTTGTGGGAATCCAAACTTAGATTGTTTTTGGGAATGATTAAGTATGATAGGACACTACGTTATGACCATCCTGTGCCAACTGGAAAGGAGCACACCGCTCCTGAAAAGGCTGACATGGAGGATTGGGAACATAACGATAGGATGTGTCTCATGATCATGAAAATGACAACCCATGAAACTCTCCAAGGTTGTGTACCCGACCAAGATTCTGGCACTAAAAAGTACCTTAGTGCTTTGGAGGAGAAGTTTGCAGTGAGTAAAAGGACACAAATACGTACACTCATGACCGAACTTCACACTATTAAGTACAAGGGGAAAAATGGGATTAGAGAACACATCACTGAAATGATCAAGCTCCAACGTGCGCTTCTCTCGCACGAGTTCAATTTCTTTGATGATCTTCTCATTGAGTACATCTTCATGTCTCTTCCTCCCTCCTTTAATCAACTTAGCATGACTTACAACTGTCTGAAGGAAAAATGAACAGTGGCTGAGCTTGAAGCTCAGCTGGTACGGGAGGAAGAAAGACAAAAGTTGGCCAAGGGAGAGGAGGCTCATGTTGTAACACCTGATCCCAAGAAAAAGAAGCGTAAGAACAATAAGGAAAAATAGCCCATTAAGAAAACTACAGACAATAAGAAGCCGAAAGTTGATAATACTCTTGAGAAATCAGGAGATAAGGTGATTTGTCACTATTGCAAGAAGTTGAGACACATCAAGATACATTGTACCAACTATGCTTCGTGGTTAAAAAAGAAAAGTATGTGTCATGTCTTAGTTTGTTCTGAAGTTAATTTAAGTAAAGTATCAAAATATACTTGGTGGTTAGACTCAGATGCAACATCTAACATCAGTATATCTATACAAGATTGCCTAAACCTTCGAAATTCAAATCAAGCTGAACACTACGGGTCCTTTTGGCAACACCATTTTTTGATGGAATACCGGAATAGAGGCTTATTCCAACAATATGGTTTTGCCAAATACGTTTTGAAAGAATAGAATAGTGGTAAAAGAAGCTATTCCGATATACCACCGTATAGATGGAATACCAGAATACAATGTTCTGTATGACTAAGCAATCAAATTTGCAATGTAATTAACAATTTAATATATTATATATACCTTATTATTATTGTTAATATTATTTTATTATCTTCATTATGAAAATAATATTAATAATTACTGTTAATTATTATTTCATTATTTTAAACTAATACATATTACTATAATTTTATATTATTGTTATTATTATACTGTAATTGTCATTATTATTTGATTATGTTGTATTATATTTGTAATTAACAATATATTATATATTATATCTATTATTACTATTATTATTATTTTAAAATAATGCAAATAATTATAATTTCTATATCTTTGTGATTATTATCATGATTATGTTATTATGTTGTATTATATTTGTAATTAACAATATTTTAATATATTATATATATTTATTGTTATTAATATTATTATGAATCTGGCTACGGTGATATGCATAGTTAGTGAGCATTCGTGCTATGCGTTTTTTTCGTCGGATTGCTTTAATCAACACCAATTTAAGTTGCCCAATAAATTCTTCGTATTGAAATCTAGTAGGAAATAAAATTTTGTAATTTTTAGAGGTTTCTAACTATTTTTTAAAAACAGCCCTGAAGAGGTCCTTTTTTCTAATATTAAACATGGTTGTATTTAAAAAAATATTTAAAAAATAGTTAGAAATCTCTAAAAATCACGAAATTTGATTTTCTACTAGATTTCAATATGAAGAATTTATTGGGCAACTTAAATTGGTGTTAATTAAAGCAATCAAATGAAGAAAAAAAATACATAGCACGAATGCTCACTAACTATGCATATCACCATAGCTTGATTCATATTATTATATTGTCCTTATTATTAAATAATATTAATAATTACTATTAATTATTATTATTTTCATTAAATGGGATCCGGAGAAGATTCGAATGTTGAAAAATTGGCTCAAGCTAAGGATGATTATGCAAAGGAACAAGAAGAAGCTCTAATGAGAGATGAATTCCTAAGAGTGGTCCTCAACAACAAAGAGCTACCTCCATCACTTGCAAAGAAGGATGGTGATAAGCAAATTGAGAAACATTTGAGCCTCGCTAAAGCAAATGATCAAGTGCAAAAGACAACAACTCAACCAAAGGGCAAGACTACAAGCACTCAAGACTTGAAGGCCCCTAGCCGAGCTAGTACGATAGTCTTTGGTCATTCTAAATTTTATGATGACATTAGTGATGATGAGTCTTGTGACTTGGATGAAAGACAAGAATCTTTCAATGCGACCAAACTTAAGGAATTGCTTGTTGAGTCCAAAAAGTCTTTAGAAATTAAGGATGCAATGATCAATGATCTAAAATCAAAACTTGAATTGCTACAAAATAAGGTAAATGACATTGAGACCAAAGTCAATTTTGAAAAAGAAAAGGAATTGAAGGAAGCACATCTTTGGGCTTCTAAATTTGTTAAGTTTGTTAAGTCTTCAAACAATAACACCAAAATTGACTATGATAAAATGTATATTGGTCAAGATCCACATGATAAGACCGATCTTGGTTTTGTGAAAGCACAACCCCCTAAAATTGAAAAGCAAACTAAATTGAAAGACAAACCTACTAAAGCAAAGAATCATACCTATAAGTATGATAAGAAATACAACAAAAGACCAAGTTTACCAAGTCTAATTCTAGTATGGTGATACATAAATCTAGAGTTAGAAACAATTATAGGACTACCAACCAACGTAGAGCTCAACCACCAAAACTCTATGTTAAGGATAGGTATGGTAGATTTCAAGAGGTACATAAGAAACTTGGAAACAATTTTGAAAGAAAAAGGTTTGCAAATGTTTTTCAACTAAGACCTAACCCTAGAAATACTATACACAATCACAAGAATTTTAGTAGCAATTTTCAAAAGAGAAAGCTTTACATGAACAATCAACCAATATCTCATCCAAAGAACATTAAGAACTTTTATGATAAGTATAGGTTGGTAATGAGTTATTGGAGACCAATTAATAACAACATCAATGATCATAACAACCTTAACTCTAAAGCATCACTTTGTTCATTTTGTTTGAGATTTAGACATCATGAATACTTTTGTCGATTTAGAAAAGGTAAATTTATGGAACCACTTGCACTTCCTAGCACAAGTGATACCAAATCCATTATCTAGTGGGTCACCGACTTCTCATATTTGTTCATCATTTTGTATATTAGTTTGAGGGGGAGTCATGTAGCAAAACATATATTTCAATGTATAATATTGATTGAATTATATGTTCTTGTGAACTTTAATTAAGCTTTATATCCAAGTCACAGTCTTGTCTGAATATTTGCATAAGCAAGAACATCATTTGACAATTGAACTGACCCATAAAAATGCTAAAGAACAAATTTGGAGCATATCAATAAATTAAAACTTAATAAATACAAAAAATTATTCAAAGCGTTATGGGAGGCATTACAACGAGTTGGTAACTTGTTATAACGACATAGAATCCATTATAACGGGTTAGAAACCCAAAAACTAGCCGTTGGAGGAATTAAATGGTTGAAATGTTACAAAACAGGAGAGAGAAGCGTTATAACGGCTGAGAACCTGTTATAACGCCTCAGCAACTCGTTATAACGAGTTGCTGTAATGCCAGGGGTTTTTTGCAGCTATTTAAGGCATGCCATCTATCCAAAGGTCTATATTCTTGCCATAACTGAAATTAGCCTCTTCAACTCCATTTTTGCTGCAACCAAAGCTATAAAAACCCTTCCAATTCTCAAAACTTTCTCAAGAGATCTCCAATTCAGCAAAGGTTCAAAGCTTCTCAAGAGTTCTCAACATGTTTATTGTAAGTCTTCTCCTTGTTCTATCAACCCTAATGGCACCACCCAAGCTTCCAATTGTGTACAATAAGAAAAGGAAAGAGGTTGAAAAACAATTAGAAAAAGAGCAGAATTTACGTTCCATGGTTCAAAGGGAAAACATACAATCCCTTAGTTTTCAAGTAGGTATCGATACAAGTTCTAACCCGGATACCAACCCTAGTGCACCAGACCAATCTACGATTCCTTTGTGTTCCTAATCAATAGAGATAATCAAATGAGTAATTGGGAATACAATTATTTGGTGCAATCAATTGATTTTTAGGCATGGAGGCCATTGATTGAGTTGAACCAACAATTTGCCTTGGGTCCAATTAGGGTTTTGTATGCCAACATGAAATCAACCAAAGAATCCTTCGGCATAACCACCTACTTCTATGGCCAAGAAATACCAATCAATACCGAAACCTTGGCCGAACTTATTGGTATGGTAGAGAACGGTGAAGAAATTGATGTGTACCACAAATGACCTCAACATGAGGAGCCATTCACCGAATACAAAAGTGGTTAGGAGCCAAAGACCCGCATAAAGACCATTCTTATTCCAAACTACCCGCTCTTCATAGATTGTTGTTTCTTCTTATAAACAACATCCTAATTTTCGGAAAAAAGATCTAAAGACAAACATAGAACACACAAATAGGTTTCTTCTTAGACATCTCATTGTCAAGGATATGATAGTGGACATATCCTTCATAATCCTAAACCACATGAGAACTGCTCTAAACAACAAACCATGAGCCTACCATATCCTCACCTCTTGACCCGAATTCTTCTTCACAAGAACATCAACATACCGGTAAACCCAAGGGAGCCCAATCCAATCATCTACTACTCGGCCAACCTAATTATATTTCTTGAAAAGAAGGGTTGGATCAAGAATAATTTGACTTGGGAACGAAACCCAAACAAAAAAAGGAATGAATTAGGAGAGAGAGAGAGAGAGCAAAGCCTAACCAATACACCAATCCGAATGCTCCTCAACCCATGGATGAAGAGCCCAAGCCAAGCATGCATCAAGCCGGAACCTCTTCTTATGTGCCTCCTCCTTCATGCCAAGCATATCAATTTCCCCAAGATTCATCCTACTACACTCCTCAAGCCTTCAACCCTATGATGCCATATGCCTTCCCTACAGTTGAAGAAGGAACTCGCTATATTTCCCAACAAGTGTATCATTTGTCACTTTACAATAAGTACAACTCGACAAATGTACATGAGAAGCTTGACACTCAAAGTGAGTTCAACTCCATAGTCCGGACCAATTGGACTCAACAATTTGAGTCTTGGAATGATTGCTCCGACCCGACCGGACATGAAGACCACATGGGAGGTGGACAAGAAGGAGCTACACAACTCAACTCGGAGGATGAAGGTCATGAGAGTAGTGAGGAAGAGTAGGGTTAGTGTAGTTTTGTATCTTTCTTTTCTATGCTCCTTGTATGAACTTTTAAATTTAATATGATGTTCTTGCATAATTTTAATTAAATCTCATGTTTTGATTATATGTCATGTGATGTTTATTGCTCTCATTGCTCTTTTATATTATGAGAAGTCTATGCTTAATTGGTAAATCATACGACTTGTGCTATATTTGTAAATGTGGCGCCACCTTAAAAGCTATGGTATGTACAAGTGCACTAAAGGTAAAACTTCTGGTTTAATAACCATTAATGAGAATGAGCAATCTGGTCAGGATGGATTGAGTCTTGTCTGGTTGAATGGAAAGTGAGATCCAATAAAAGATAGAGAGTTTCAATCTAGGATGATCTTAGATCATGAGTTATCATTAATGTTTACTGAATACCAACTTTTTGTGCAATACATGAAGTATAACAATTCTCTTTGGAAAAAAGTCAGTAGAACGACCATTAAAAAGGAGTGTATGAAAGTGGTTGAGAGTGAAAGAGATAAGTTGAAAAAGATTTTTAAAAATATTGATAGGATATCTCTTACATCTGATTGTTGGACTTCAAACCGAACTGTTGGTTATATGTGCATAACAACACATTACATTGATGCTAATTGGAACTTGCAAAAGAGGATAATTTCCTTTATCGATCTTTCACCACCGCATAGTGGCGAGGTTATTTATGATGCAATTTCGATAGCAATTAGGAAATGGGGTATTGAGAACAAAATTGGAACAATTACTTTAGACAATGTCTCTAATAATGACAAGGCAGTGGGTCTTCTAAAGTTGAGTTTCGAGTCATGTGATCAATTGCATTTGTTAGGATATTTTTTTCACGTTAGATGTTGTGCTCATATCTTGAACTTGGTTGTTCAAAATGGTCTTAGCACAATTGAGAATTGCATTCACAATATTAGGAAAGGTGTCAAATATCTTAAAAAAATCAGAGGCTCGTCTTGTAAAATTTGGAGAAATGACAACTCAATTAGGCATATGCACTAAACGATCATTGTGTTTGGATGTGAAAACGAGATGGAACTCAACACATCACATGCTTGATGTGGTTATTCATTATAGGAAGGTCTTTGTGGGTTATGCTCTAATAGATATTAATTTTGAATGGCTACCCAATGGGGTTGAGTGGGAAAAGGCCCAAAAAGTTTGTAAGTTGCTTGGCATTTTTAGTGATGCTACAAAAATCTTTTCGGATACTTCTTATCCCACTTCAAATCTATTTTTGGTTGAGACTTTTAATGTAAAAAGGGCAATATGTGATGCTTACACTTCCAATGATGAGTGCACTCGAGAGATGAGTGTGGCTATGTATCGAATGTTTGAGAAGTATTGGGAAGAAATAAGTGTTTTAATGGCAGTGGCTTCCGTTCTCGATCCTAGAATGAAGATGGTTTCAATAAAGTTTGTTTTTGAGAGGTTGTATGGTGAGTTTGAGAAAGCAAGTCGTATGGAGGAAGTGATGTAGAAATTACAAAAACTTTATGACATGTATGCAAAGAAGTACATCGCTTCTCCAGCATGTAATATAGTTGCTTTTTATCTAATTATGTTTATTTTATTTCACTTAGGTTTGTACTAATACAATTTTTTAATCATATAAAATCTGATCCGGGTCTTTCCAGCTCCTCACATGTTGTTGAGCAGTCTCAAAATAATTTTTGGCACTATTTAGAGACCACTTATAGTGATGAGCAGTCCAGTTCAGATCTGGATAGTCATCTGAAAGAGTCATTTTTTCGACATAGAGGTTCAAATTCATTTGATGTTTTAAAATGGTGGAAAACAAATGCGATTAGATATCCGATTTTAAGCAAATTAGCACGAGATATTCTTTGTATTCCAATTACAACTGTTGCTTTTGAGTTCGCATTTAGTGTTGGTGGTCGTGTACTAGACAATTACAGAAGTTCTCTTAAAGAGAGTGTAGCTGAGCAATTGATTTGCGGAGGGGATTTGATAAGAGCAAACACAAGAGCCGAGTTGCAAACATTACAAGTAATTGCACATACCAATTTATTCAGTTCAATTTCAGTTTCTGTTACAAAGAGTCAAAGACCTCTTCATTATGTATTTATGTATATTTATTCTATTAATTTTTCAACAAGCTGCACATGCAGAGGAGGATTTGAAAGTGCGCATACCACTGACCGACTTAACGATCAATTAAAGACAAGTTCTTATATTTATTTAGTTATGTACTATTATTTGTTGTTGGCTTCTGGGTACATTGCAGGATTACTCTTAGTTCGGGAGCTTTGCTTCAGGACTTAAATATAAGCTACAAGCTCTAGACGGATGAAAATGGGATATTAGTTAGCGAATGAAATTATCTATACTATCTTATAAAGCACTTAGGAAATGGAGTTCTCCATTTGGTCATAGTCTTCTTTTTTTATGGACTAAAATACCCTTCAAACCAAAGGATACTGATACACAATGCTTGATTCTACAAGGACAATAATGTCATTTGTACAAATTATATATGGTAAGTATTATAAGGCTGATTATTCACATATTGAAATCTCTAATGACATTGTATTTTATTAGCTAAGGAAGAAAATGGAAAGTTGTGCCAAAATATCCTGTACAAACTAATTTTCAAGCACACATTTCATAGTCGCATTACCATACTAATGTATCAAATATTTTAAACTATTCATTACTTTTTAACTAAAAAATTGGTTAAATGCCACATAACTTTGACAATGACAAAATAAAAAAATTATAGTATTTTAAAATACTATATAATCATACTAGAGAAATTTAGTTTATGTCATTCAATAATAGTCTAATTAGGAGAATGTCACTCAATAACAGAAAATTAGTTATATGCCATTAGATTTTGAATTAGTTTATATTTATGCCATTAACTCTATTTCAACAAAATTAAAATACAAATTAATGTAGAAATACCCAAAATACCCCAGCATTTTTTTCTCTCTTTTCTGCTTCGTCTCTCTCTGGTACGATGGTCGATGGACGGACTGGAGCTCCTCATTGTCACCCTCATTGTCATCGATGGAGAGAAGGGCTGCCGATACTTCACAAAGGTTAACTTCATAGGTAAAATAGTGTGATGGGCGTTTTGAGAATTTCACATGGTGCCCTTCTGTAAAACCCACCAATTTTTGACGAATATTTTAATAAATAATTATCTTATTAATCATGAAATTTACCATTTAATAAAATATTAAATTTACTAATTCAATTATATAATTTTCAAAATTTAAAACCACTAAAATTAACCCATTTCAAAATTTAATCACTTACGAAATTAACTACAATCTTTACACACAAATATCAACTAATCTAATTTACTTACAACACATTATAAAGAGAAAAAAAAATTGAAAATTGAGAAAACTCATTTGTTGCTAAATCATAACTTGCAACACGAATTGCCACTCAAATCCCATCACAATAAGCCTTAGAACTCCCTACCATTATCTTAGATCAAGCAACCCCTATGTAATGGGTCAATGATGGATGAAATTTGCCTTTAAAGCAGTTACCACACAATTAGCTACATCATTAGGGTCGTAGAATCTCAAAACCCCCCACTTTGTTCCTCTAAAAAGGTGTTGTGGCTCCTACCTATTCGCGAGGCGGGTAAAGCCGACCCGCTCGGGTCTAAAGAAAGAGGAGACGTGAGGATGCTCACACAAATCGCCACAGATAATCCCAAACCCCACTATCTCTTTCTCTTTTCTCTCTCCTTACTTCTTTTCTTTTCTCCCTCCCGTGAACACTCACTTCTCTCCTTCTCTTTTTCCTTTTTTCTTTTCCCTTCCCCTTTTCTTTCCCTGTCCAGAATCGAAATGGAAACAAACAAAAAAATGGGGGATTTCATCCCCTTAGAGCTCTCTCTGCCCTCCACCTCGGCGAGATCGTCGGTTCCTCACGCGCCGCCCGTCACACCCACACCCCTCGATCTCCACCCGACCTGGCCTCACACCTCTGCCATGGTGCGTCGATCTCGGCTCCTCTCGTACCCGTCGGCTTCTCTCCGACCAGCTAGTTGCCAAAACCACTTCTCGTCTCTGCGCGTGCCAAGGCCTAAATCCAACCCAGTCGAGTCGTTGTCGCTGCACATTCCTTGCTGTTGTGCTGATTGGGAACAACACCGACGCGACAAGATAGTAGCAACGTGCGCTTCGATTCACCTTCGATATGAACTGCCCGTTGTTAGGTACGTATTCTCCCTAATCTCTGAACTTGATGCTTTAAATTAATGTAAGAGGGCAAAAATACAGAGGTACCAGTTCGTACCAGAGAAATTTCAATTCTGGTACGAATCTGGCTGTCTGTCAGCAAAAATTCAGGGTTAAACAGCAAAAATACGCCTCTGACAGCAGTCAGGGGCATTTTTATAAAGAAACTGCTTTCTGTAAATTTTCTGGGGGCGTTTCTGTGAACTTTTCTGAAAACTGGGTCCTTTAAGGGCATGTTTACGAATTAAAACTAAGTATTCTTAAAACTGGGTCCTCGCCAGGGACTAATTTGTAAATAAAAATTTAAACTGTTTCGAAAACAGTCCCTGAGCAGGGACTGTTTTGCGACAACATTGCAAAAGTTGGAAAAAGAACCTATTTAAATGGAAATTACATGAAAACTATCGTAGTAAAATGCCGAAAATTATGGAACCAATTTGGTAACAATAAAAATAGGTTAAATAAGCATTTCAATAGTCAAATAGATTTTTAGTGAAGTAAATATACAAATAAAGATATAAAAATATATATATACATATATATATGCACATTTGTTGTTACATAGAAAAGTAACCATTAGGACTAAGGAGGATAATATTCAAACCGAATTAAATATAATTATACATTACTACAATAATTATTGTCTATTATCATGTATTTATATGACTATTTATTAAACCCTACTTTAATCAACTAGAATCTCAACTAATTTCCATAAAAATAAATAGTGTAAATATAAATACATAAGATCTTACCCTTGAGATAGAAACTAGTAATTGAATATGAAAATACAACTTTCATTAAACTGACTTGATGAACATTAAGCTAAAGAAAATAAATATGAATATTAAAATGATATTGTTATGTATATACATATATATGTATATGTATTCCTAAATTAATTAGTACTTTATGATATAAATAAAGTAAATTCATCTAAGTACTGATCAATTACTCTAATAAATATGTAATGAGAAAAACTTCTATACATGAGCAAATTTCTCTATGTAATGACGCGTCACTAAAACACTAAGACATAATTGACGTTAAAGTACCTCCATAAAGATTAACACAACTTGGTCACGCAAAACATAATTTTTAATATATGAAATTGAATACATAATTAATTAACTATACTTATATAGGGTTAAACATAACACTTAATTAAACTCCTTATAACATGCAACTAGCAAATAGCGAGTTATTAATATTGTATTTATTATTAATCATAAACAGTGTTATGATATGACAATGGTCATTGTCATCTATATGAATAATCTTACTCAATTTAAAATATAACTTAATATACGTGATATAATTCACCCTTTACAAAAGAATTAACACACAACCAAACATAAACTAAAAATTTACCAACTTGTGTTTATATATATTTTTCTATACTATATTTAGCACAAACAAATATAACGAATAAATATACGACATAGTTATAAGGTAGAATAATTGGTCATGTACGACATCGTATGTGACATATTGATATTTGACTTACAATTATACGCGATGATTAAATTAATTAAATATTATAATAACACGATTAATTTTAAAACACATTAAATATATTGTATATAAATATTAATAAATATCGCACATCACCGACAGAATTGGACTAAGTATAATTATATGTATAATAATATATATTGATCAATTTTTCTATATCACAATGTATTACCCAATTAATTACGTACGATACACATACGTTAATGTGACTAAGTAATAATATAAACATAAATGTATATATCGATCAATTTCTCTATAAACACATACATAATATAAATACACATATTAGTTAATATCTAATTAACTATTTTCCTTTCCTCTTTTCTTAGTTTAATAATAAAAGTGCACAACTAAAAGTGGTTGAATTTATAAAATGCTTGCTTCGTGCTATTTCTCTAGTTTTCTATAGGATATCGTCTTAACGACATAGTTATATCAGAACATTAGCAAACACATAATTTAAGATATCACTTATATAGATAAATTAAAAGTGAGCACTGAATAAAGAAATAGAAAATTTTAAGAATAGGATCCTCACACTCTCTGTGCAGACAAGACACTGCACAGAGGTCTGACTAAGTAAACATGATAATGACATTATATTAGGAGCATCAAGGATGTCTCAACATTTAGATTTTATCTATATGATTTCATAAGTTAAAGAATGTTACAACACATTAGACTGATAAAATCCTAACGCCAAATAGGAAGACAAGGTGACTCTTGACCATGTGGGCGCTGACAGAGTCGATGGCATTGCAGAGATTCTCCAAATAAATGCCTAGATATCAACGTCGCACTTCTTCGTTAACAGGTGTGGATTCCTGGGGATTATATTCCTTTCTCTCTTTCTAGGACCTACCAGTCTTACCTAAATTGAACTGCAGTACCAAATTACCAACAAATTATAATCAGGCCCGTAGATCTCGAACTGTCATGAATTCATATTGGTAATTGAACCAACTATTTTGACCAACCTGCATTGCATGTCACCTGCATTCATATTGCACGTGAGATCTGTTATATGGATCGTATAGGCTATTAGACTACTTATAGGTAGATGCGTATCAAATATTATTTATATATTTTCGTTGGGAGTGATGAGAGTCGGGCCGGTGAGTCTAGCTAGGACGAATGTAGTCTGGGGGCATCGTGAGGATGGATTACGTACGGTAAACGGTTTCACCCGTGGGGTCCATTTTTCGGGATGTCCCTAAGGACATTCGATCACTGCTCACCATCGATAACCATCACTTGATGGCTCGTAGTGCCAGTTAGAGTGTTTGATTTTCAAGATCCTTACTAGTATAAATATTATAATATCTTCCTTTGAGTGATTAAGGTTCGGTTTCTCAGTTTAGAGTATTGCGTGTCATATGTGAAGTATTGGAGCTATTCCGTTCTTTATATATTTCTATTAGCCGATGTTTCGAGATCTCTAAATATTCGAAGGGGTTCTCCTAATAACTCTTAGCAAGTAACGGGGAAATCTGGGCCTCCCCTTGGCTTTAACTAGTACAGGGAGTTCCCTTTTTATTATTATTCAAACGAGTAGTCGGTTCCTTATTTCCGTATGACGGCTGAGACCGATAGTTTAATTTATTTTCTTATCTTTTGTAAGGGTAGGCTTCTCGGTTCGCTTTTGATCGAGTGTGTGCTTTTATAGCCGCTCATGCTATTACCAGGGCGTTTCGTTCTGGAAACTCAGAATTAAGTTAGATTGGCGGCTGATATACTAGACCCGTCTAACGATACCCTTAGATTGGCGGCTGACATACTAGACCCGTCTAAGGGGGCGAATCCTGAAGTTCTACACCCGGGGTTCTAAAATTTGATTCTTTGAACATTTGTCTGGGAGTTTGATATCTTTCATTACTAGTATTGTATACTACTATTCCTCATAAATATTTTGGGTTTCTTTCTCGTATCGTCTCTTTGGATAGTTTTAATTATTTATTTAAATTGATTAATGGTTAAACTAAATACAAGTCAGGTGTAGTAACTAAATATAGGCATTCTCAGTAAATGTGATTGGTCCAACCTTGAATCGGATATAATCCCAAAGGCTGGACCTTAATCCACACTGAGTAAATTTTTATAATTTACTCACGTTCCACGGTTGGTTGTGGGGTCCAGGTAAGGAGCAGGAGTCTCTTTTGATGTCCAGAGGAGAGCGTTAGGATGGAGTCCGGCGTCTTCCGTTTTGAAGATCACTTTAGTTGTTTCCTTGTTATTCTTTTGTTAGGATTAATTTGTAGTAGGTTAGTTAGGGTCGATCCCACGTCCTTTGATGGGATCGTCCTCCTATGTATGTATTTTCTTTTTGTATTGGCTTCCGCTGTAAACTTTGTGTTCAGACGCTGAATTTTATAATATATGTATTTGTTGGATGTTCATGTATTGTGTGTGAAATGTGTGTGCTTTTCCTTATATTAAGTAAAATAAACTATTCTTATTTATAATTCTGAGTGGTCAACTAAGCCTTTCGTGTACTTGAAATCAAGTACACGTGGCGGGATTAACACCCCTTAGTTAGTCATTATTTCTGGGGTGTGACACCTTCTCGAGCCCTACATGGCGAAAATAGTGTCAAGCATAGTTAAAAGGCTTAAGGACAGTGATTCTGTTGTGAGGGATGCATGTATTGAGCCATGTGGTGTTCTCTCAAGGAATGTTGAGAGTGCTTTTGTAATTTTGGCAAGGCCGCTTTTTGAAGCACTGGAAGAACAACATAGGTATGTACAGGGAGGTGGGGCCCTTTGTCTGGCCAGAGTTATTGACGAGAGTATGGATTTGCCGAGTGAAATCCTACATGTTGTCCCGGATTTTGAAATTACTGAAAAACCAGCATTTCATGGCAAAGCCAGCCCTCATCGAGCTTATCAGAAGCATTATTCAGGTTAAATTTTCTTAATCTCTTTTGATGAATTATTCCAAATAAGAATGTTTTTAGTGACGACAACAAAATTTTGCCATTTTGCCCACCATATCTTGGCCTTTATTGTGTTGCCGATATGAGAGATGGATGTTAATTTGATACTGGTGACGTTTGGCATGAAAGAGGTGAGCATCAAGGTCGTGGGATGTGCATAAAAAAATGCTGAGGGTATTTTGGGTATTTTTAGATTAATTTGTTTTCTAATTCTCTTAAAATAGAGTTAGTGGCATAAATATAAACTAATTCAAAATCTAGTGGCATTTAACTAATTTTTTGTTATTGAGTGACATTCTCCCAATTTGACTGTTATTTAGTGGTATATAACTAAATTTCTCCAGTTTTTTTTATTCATAGAAATTATATAAATAAAACAAAATAAAACAGAAAGAGTGGTGGAAAAGCAATAAATCTAGAAAGGACCAGGGTTGGCAACAACGGGAAATAGCTAAGGACGCTATTGCCAACCCCGTCCTATATTAAATTATAGCCGTTGGGCTTTAAACGACATAAATCCTATAGGACGTTGTTGCCAACAACGTCCATAGTGAAAAAACAATAAACCGGAGTTCTGTGCAGCGTCCATTAAACTCCTATATATAGCACCCGCTGCCTCCCCCTCTCCCCTCTATCTCTTCTCCATTATTTTCCCCAATTTTCTATCTAAGAATTTATCACCAAAAAAAATTTGTTTTTGTGAATTTGTTAAGATTTTGTTGTAGAAGACTTTAAAAAAGAGGTGGAAATAGAAGACTCTGTTCAGATCTCCTTTTTTTTAAGGTAATTTTTTTGTATTTTGATTAAATTTGAATTTTAGCTTTAAAATTAGAAAATATTGATAAATACTTAGAAAATATTGGTAATATACTCCAATTGTTGATAAATTATAGTGAATTTTGCAAAATATAGGGTAATTTTGAACATTTTTAAAGATACATGCATTGTTTTATTGTAATTTACCAAAATATAGGGTAATTTTGCATTTTTTTAAAGAATTGCAAATTTTGTGCCAAGTTGTAGTGAATAAAATGGACGAAGGTTATTCACAAGTGTTATTTCTACTGATGGAGCAACATACATCCTCCCAAATTCCAAATAAGATAGTTTAAAAATACAATTTAATTTAGTTATCAAGTATATTATTAATTTTAATTGTTGTTAGTATGCGTGAGTTGTAAACATATGTATTGAAATATAGGAGGATTTTGTTATGAGAGGACACACACACCTGTCTGGCATGCAGTACCATCCAAGAATGGCTCCTGCTTTAAAACGGTTAGGTCTGTATCAGTTGGCAAAGATCTATAATGATCGCAAACTAAAATTAGACAGAGCCATGATATGTGCTTTGGTTGAGCGATGGAGACCAGAGACTTGTACCTTTCATTTTAAGGTCGGTGAGATGACAGTTACTTTGGAGGATGTTAGTTGCTTGTGGGGACTATCTATTCGAGGTAATTTAAAATAATAGTATTTTATACATACTATCTATTCGAGTGAAATTTATTTACTCACACTTGTCTAATTGCTAGGTTTGCCAATCACTGGACATAGTGATGACGAGTGGAGCGGTCTAGTTTACGATTGTCTGGGAGTTGATCCGGCCTTTCCAGATGGTCCGCCGGATTCTGGACCTTGGAAGTACAAGATAACTAATCGCGACGAAGAGAACGAGAGTCTGAGATACTCCGGGTAAATAAAATTAGAACCTCATTATTTATTTATATAAAAAAATAATCCGAGTAAATACTCTAATTATACTTATCATTATATCAAATATCATTTGAGATTGGCTTGGCTGCGGAGTACATTCGGAGCGTTACCGGACGATGCATATGATGAGACGGTAGCACAGTACACCCGAGCATATTGCCTCGATTTGCTCGGCTCGGTCATGTTTCCCGACTCAAGCGGAGGCGGAGTACCTGCCATGTTCCTGCAGTTTCTACACAATTTGGAGGATCCACCTGAGTACAATTGGGGCGGTGCAGTACTCGCTTGCCTATATCGTGAGTTATCTCGTGCTTGCTTAGCGAGTACTGATTCTTTGACAGGTCCTATGTTGCTACTACAGCTATGGTCATGGACTCGACTATCACCCGGACGTCCAGCTCCTCGATCTGTTCACTCTCCCTTTGGAGGTAATTTCCTTACACGGCAATAATTATTAAATATAATTGCAACTTCTATTTATTACATATTATCAAAATAGGTGACGATTTGGATGCGAGGAATGTGTATGGCATTTGTTGGACCACCAGGCATTGTTGGGCCAACAATCCTCGTCACGGAATCAAGCACTTTCGAGATCAGGTGGAGAAAATTGAAGATGCTGCAGTTTGTTGGCATCCCTACATGAACTTCTATCAGTTCATGCCTTATCGTTCTAGTAGGGACTCTGATATTTGGATCTCCCGCGGTCCTTTGATCTTTTTTTGGATAGTAGAGTTTCATTATCCTGATAGAGTCATGCGTCAGTTTGGTCGGTACCAGATGGTTCCCCCACCAGATCCTATTTCTTGGGATATAGTTTCTCGTTTACGCTCATATAGGCATGTACATGGTTCTAGGAGAGATTCCGGTATAGATTGGTCTGTAGAGCATGGACAATATGTAGGTACTCCCGCTGTAGTGGTTGAGGAGCATAGACCATGGGATGAGAGTGTGATGATTCACTACATGTATTGGTACCATTCAACATGCATGTATACTCTCTTTTATCAGCATGATAGTGACGAGGCTCTAGCACAGTCACTACCTCCACTGGTCGGAGATGTTGCCACCTTGGGGTACCAAGCTGATGGTCACAAGTACAGACGCGTGGTACGTTTTATTAACAATAAAAGTTTCTCTTAATGTAATTCATTACTCAAACACTAACTTTATTTTTACTTTCAGATTTTTCGAGCAGTCCGACAGACTCATCAGGGCATCACATGGTTGCTGAGTCGAGGCAAGAAGGCGGTCGGGAAGTTGACTCTACAGATGTGTCGTGGTACCATGACTGATCTCGACCATAGACACATATACGACGATATATTTTTTTGAAACCATCACTAGGTTATTTATAACTACAATACTCTCTTGTTTTCAATTGTTGTATTGATTATTGGTATTTTTCTTAAGGCATGCTAATGAAAGCGAATATTCCGTTGGATGTCGACACGGTTAGTGTCGAAGATGACGTTCTCGGTTCCATCCCTAGCATGCCAGAGTCTGCTGATTATGCTCCTGATGCTGACTTCATGACCAGGAATATTGCTTCATATGCGTCGTGGTTGATGGAGGGCATATCACAGGATATTCATCACGAGAGATGCCACATCCATCCCAGGCAGGACCGTCTACGTATCAGTTACCACTCAGACAGTCGCGTGGTACAACAGCACCGCGATGGACTCCTAGTCCCATTGTTCCTAGGACACGTCGTCGTTGAGTAGTTTAGACTTTATATTATTTAGTGTATTTTATGTATGATGGAATTTTATATCATTTGTTTGATTTTATGTCATGTAGGATGGACTAACATTTCTTGATTTTATGTCATGTAGTGTAGACTTTATATTATTTACTTTGTACTTATCATTATTTACTTAACATTAACAAGTTCATTAACAACACATAAAATAAAAGTTGAATAAAAAATATCAGTAAATAAGTTTATATAATGATTAAAATATAAATATCATCAATTTAAAAATAATAAATATATAAGATGAAATTGAAAAACTTACAATTTAACTCTTTCTCCAAATTTTTTATTATATATGTAATTATTTTTTAATGGATGGATATATATAAGAAATATTTTCCTTTACTTTTTTCCTATATATTTAATTATTTTTTAAGTATTTATTATATTCAATTTAACTCTTTTCTTTCAAATCTTATTCATATCCATTCATTATTATATATATCATCTATTTTTTATTATATATTTATTTTATATTATATATATTTACAAAAGATAATCAATATGGCCGTTATTGCTAGCAGCGTCTTTTGATTAACTTCCTCATAGGCCGTTGTTGCCAACAACGGTCTGTTCGTTTTTTCCTTTCTGTGCAGAAGTGGGAAGTTTTAGTATAGGACGGGGTTGGCAATAGCGTCCTTAGCTATTTCCCGTTGTTGCCAACTCCGGTCCTTTCTAGATTTATTGCTTTCCCACCACTCTTTCTGTTTTATTTTCTTTTATTTATATAATTTCTATTAATAAAAAAAACTGAAATTTCTCATCATACTACTTTCTGCTAGCTTTTTTCCGAATGAGAATTGTACCATTTTTACATCAGCTCCAGTTCTTTTTCAAATCATGATTCATTCACTAAACCATACTTGGAAAATTCCGTAATCGTTAGAAATGAGCAAAATATATATATATATATATATATATATATATATATATGAGCATTGCTAAAATAATATGCATAGTACACCCCATTTCGTACTATGCGGTCATTTATATTTAATTTGGTCATTAAATTGATATTTAAGTTGCTCAATAAATTCTTCATATCAAAATCTTGTAGGAAATAAAATTTTGTAATTTTTAGAACTTTCTTGCTATTTTTTAAATATTTTTTAAAAACAGCCCAGAAGTGACACTTTTGTAGTATTAAATCTAGACTGTTTTTAAAAAATAGCAAAAAAGCTCTAAAAATCACGAAATTTGATTTCCTACAATATTTTCATATGAAGAATTTATTGAGCAACTTAACTCTCAATTTATTGACCTATATCTATATACATAGTACAAAATGGAAGTGTACTATGCATATTATTTTAGCCATGCTCTATATATATTATTATATTGTCATTTTGGGGTGTTTGACTGTTTGGTATCCTCTTTCTCTTTTAGTTCCGAATTCCGATATGAGAAAAAGTCAAAAATGAAAAACTAGGAATTTAAAACAAAACTAAAACAAATACAGAAAAGGAACTAGCCCCTTTCAGGCTCATTTCCTTGAGCACTACCCCTTCTTCCTCTCTCCTTCTCCATCTCTCTCTTCACCTGGCAATGGCGACCGCCGCTGCGGCCTCCGCCGCATCGGACGCCGTCTCCACCTCGGAACATTCTCCATCCATGGACGACGACCGTGTCTATCTCGTGCCTTACAGGTACGAGTTTCCCTTCTCTTATCTTTTCTCACTACCTCCAACTTGAGCTATTTCTGTGTTGCATTTGTCTAACCCGTTGTTAGAGGTTAAATTAGTGAGCTAACGCCGCATTTCTTCCAATTAACACGCTTCTCTGAGGTGGTGTTCCAGCCAGATCTATGGAATTCTGATTTGTTTGGTTGAGACTTGAGAGTACTAGTAAACTAATTGTGCACGTTGATCTTCAACTGAGGCATTCGATTTGTAAGTGGATCAGGCTCCTAGACGAGTTGGAGCATTGAAATAACAAGAGAGGGATTGGGTGGGGAGATTTATAGATAGAAGGGTCAAGGGTGGATAAAAAGTTTAATAACAGTACAGTTTTAGTGTCACTCTTCTGAACCTTTCTGACCTGAGACCGGCACTGTGGTGCACAAGTCTAGTTTTGGCTGGTTGCAATTGCACTAACCAGTTGATCTTTTTAGCTTGCTGACTGTTTATTTACTCCTTTATTGTTCGATCTCTTAATTAAAGTTATGGGTAGTAAAATGCGAGTGTAACCGTTTATATTGTCAAAATTGATTGGTTTTATTGTGCATGATGTACCAGTCTACCATTAATATGTGTGTTGTGTGAGCATGTGGTATATATATACCTTCATGGTGTATCTAGACCGAGTCTTCTTTTCTTTCTTGCACTTTAGATGGTGGAGAGGGGCCCAAGGGTCAGTGACAGAGGATGTGGTGCGAGGGGTCCCATATGCTGCCACATCGACATCATCTTACAATGGGATTAGGATCATAAATAATTTGTTGGGTTCAGATCTTGTGTTCCACCTGAGACGTGCTCATGATGACACTTGGCAACACGAGATTGGCCCAGAAGAGCACTTCTTTAGTCGGAGCTATGCATTGATTCGATATGATTTGTGGTCCCGCGCTCTCAAGTGGTCAGTATACTAATATTAATGATATTTTACATCAGATTTTGTAAATGCAGTAACCATTTTCCACGTGTATAATTTTCTTTTGGGAACTGTTAAAGTGCTATCTTAATGAGGAAAATTGGAAGGGAAGTGGGGAGTACAATTTTTATTTGCACCTCAAATGATCCTGGTAATAACATGAAAACCTACAAAAATATTTGTCCATAATAAGCCCATTTATCTACTCTGGCTCTCAAGTTCCGACAATTTTGCACCTTGTATTTCTCACTTCACAAATATAGGAAGATAATTTGCTGAAGCAGCCCCTACTCAGGTACTTGACAAAATATCATAGCAATATTGCAAACACAGCTGTTACTTTTTCTGACTGAACTGTTTAATCTAGTTCATACTATTGGTGCCTCTTTCTAAAGCTGATTCTTCAGTTTACAATATAATTTTGTGCCCTATAAACTGTCAGGTATGATAATTCTGGTTTGATACCAAAAAGTGCAAGGAGAAGTACTGCCGGCGAGGAAAGAAGTTCATTGGATGTTTATCCATTGATACTAAGGGTCTCTGTTATGCAAGAAATCAACATGACTATAAAGATTAGCAAGAAGGCTTGTTTTTCAATGTTTTTGTCCTTTTTTGTATCTTTTTTGGATATGAAATCTAGCTTAAGAAGAATCATAAGCTAACATTAGTCATCTAATGTTGTTGTGTTTTCCTTTTGACTCAGGATAACACAAATGAGAATTACAAGAGAGCGAATAAGATATTTGCAGCCGATTCTGAACCAGTATGTTTATTTTTCATCTTCATCTTTACTTGCTATGTTTATTTTTTTTCATCTTCATCTTTAGTTGAAGATGGAAACTTTTAGCAATTAATACATCAGTTGATTCTTTTTTTTGGTCCAGGTTCGTATTTGGGATTTTTCAGGCCAAACAAATCTTATACTGATGAATGAGTGGAATAGACTTCCTTCTGATTGTCATCAGAATGACCAGGAGGTATATTACTGGCCTTGATCTGGATATTCATCTCATTCTTATTTTAATATTACTGATTTGGTATCAGTTAGTAGCGTATTTAGTTCTCAAGAAATGCAGGTTCATGCAATTTTCTGAAGTCGAACCATGGGATTTGCAGTAATTCATTGATTCTAACAGAAAAAAATTAAGTATAGTAAAATTCACTACTTCTCAGTTTATACTCCACTCAAGATTAACATCAACTTTGTTCAGCAGCTTAATACTAACCAATCAAACCGGACTTAAATGCTTAAAGGGGCATTATTTTGTGGTTCCACAGATTCTGCTAATTATAGCCTATAGTGCTACTGCATAGTTAGCATATAACCTTTTTCTTCCATTTCAAAAATCGGGCTAAGCTACCTTTTCCTATTGATGTTAACTTCTGATTCTGATCTAGTTTCTCATTATTGCTATTGTTATTTCACTTGCACAGCTCCTTCTCGAAGTGCAAGTCTATACAATGCCAGGGATTGAAGAACACCAATCTAAAACAAACAGCTTTCCTCGTGGGATTTTTTCGAGATGTGAATGGGATTCTATTTACGATGCAGACTTGACTGCTCTGGGTTCAGGCTTAATAGGCTTAGAAAACCTTGGTAACACTTGCTTCATGAACAGTGCTGTCCAGTGCTTGGCTCATACACAGAAGCTCGTTGAATATTTTCATGGCGACTTTGTAAAAAACATAAACAAAAATAACCCCTTGGGAATGAAGGTATGTTCCATAAGTTCTGTATGTTTACAACGTTAGTGGTTTTGGGATGGTTCTGTAGGCCCTGAATTGTTTGTTAGTTAATATTGTTGCGCCTTTGCTTTGTACTAATTATTCTGTATATGTTTATTGTTGCATTTTGTATTTGAGTACTTTATTATAAAATTTATTGTCCAAATCACTTGTTTGAATATCAAAGAAAGCAAAAGGTACTGGTACAGTGGTATTATCCATGGAGAATTTATTACATTTCAAATATAAACATTGTTCTAAAGGAACATGGACAAAACAGAACTTGCTTTACTGTTTAGCATGGAAAAGGTACTTTGTGCTGATCATATAGGTATTCTTAATTAGGGAGAGATTGCTTTGGCATTTGGTGATTTGTTGAGAAGGCTATGGAGACAGGACAAAAAAGCAGTTGCCCCGCATCGTTTCAAGAGCAAGCTTGCCCATTTTGCCCCTCAGTTCAGTGGTTTCAATCAACATGATTCACAGGTACTGATTTAAGTTTCCCTTTTACACTCAGAGAGTAGTTGCTGCCACATAAATAATTCTTTCCTTGTATTACCAACTGATTGATTTTATTTAATCATGATGGGTCAGGAGCTATTGGCATTTTTATTAGATGGTCTCCACGAGGATCTCAATGGTGTGAAAAGCAAACCCTATTTAGAGGTCAAGGATTCTGATGGACGACCTGATGCAGAAGTTGCCGATGAGTATTGGGGCAATCACCTAGCTCGAAATGACTCGATCATAGTTGATACCTGTCAAGTTAATACTCCTGTTACTCTGTCACATTGGATAAGAACCTTTCCTGTTAATGCAAATCTTGCTACACCTAGTTTCAAAGAATTATGCATTTTTTCATTTACCTTTTTGATTTTGGTCCTAGATAAGTCCAGGTCTTCTGTGCTTTCACAATGCATTACCCACTCTGATTCACATTTGAATCTAGCAATTACCAACAATTTTACCCTCAACCCAAGCTTGTTACCTGTTTTTTTTCCCCAGAAAAACTGACCTGGAAGTAAGCCAGGTGGATATAGAGCTCTCACTCAGTGCTGAAAAGTTGATAGATGTCTTTGTTTAGTTCATAAGGAGGGTGAAGTGATGGGTTTAATTTTCATGAATCCAAATGCAGGGGCAATACAAGTCGACACTGGTCTGTCCTGAGTGCAACAAGGTATCAACCACATTTGATCCATTCATGTACCTGTCTCTCCCTCTCCCTTGTAGTGCAAAGAGGACCATGACTGTTACAGTTTTCAGCACTGATGGCATCACTGAACCACTTCCCTGCACAATTACTGTATCAAAATCTGGCACCTTTGGTGATTTTATTCAGGCTTTGAGCAATGCGTGTTCTTTGAGGGATGACGAAACACTCTTAGTTGCTGAGGTATTTTCTTGTTTGGTTAACTTATTTTTTCATATCATGTAAAAGATTAGATTGATTACTGATGAATGAAATCAATACTGGTTAATGCTCATTTCCATGTTATTGATTGACTTACCCTGTTTAGTTTGCTGAATAAGGTAACTTGGAGACTCGATTATATTCAAGTTGGAGCTAAATTAAATCTTAATTGAGGAGCATTATTAAAAAGAAATTTCAACTGAATGTTGTTCTAACTCCCACTTGTACAACAACAACAAACCCTTTAGTGTAAAAAATTTGGGGCAAGCTAGAGATGAATTCCAATCAGAGTATTGGGTTTCATTTCCAGGAGAATCGCCGCCTATGTTTTTTTTTACATAGCCTGTTCCAAGCTAGAAAAAAAGGAGGGTTGTTGTGATGATACGCTCGGCGAGTCAACATAAAAATTCAGCCATTCAAATGAAAATGAAACCCAATCAAATGATTCCGATTTGAATTTCATCGCTAGTCTACCCCAACTTGTTTGGGATTAAAGGCTTTGTTGTTGTTGTTGTTCTAATGGAATACTAGCCGTTGTCATCCGAATGTCATGTCATTTTGACCGATTGTTATTTTCAAGTATCATAGACATCTGCATTGAATATCTTGGGTGTTAAGAGGCATCTTTTATCATCAATATTTTCAGGTATTTAGGAGTGGTATTCTTCGATTTCTAGACG